>VMDO01029054.1:9820-23228 GCA_007922755.1 Pedetes capensis
CTATTGTCAGTGCTTCTCTGCTGTTCATAGGGTTTTCAATGGCAGATTGCTTTTTGGGAGGGGGTTGCCAGGTCCTTCTCCCAAGCCTACAGCTTCTGGTGTTCCCAGGCGGTCTCCCATCCAGGTACTAACCAGGCCCGACCCTGCTTAGCTTCCGAGATCTGACGGGATTGGATGCCACAGGGCTACAGCTGCAGGCCCTGAGCAACTTAATGAGACCATATCTCTAGATTTTAAAAAAGAAGTTAAAAAGGGGCTGGTTGTGCTGCTTAGTGGTGTGTGTCCGAGGATTAAATCTGAGCTCTATAATCTGTTCTCAAAGGGAAATACTCTATAGTACAGTATACTTATGATTTTACAATTGGGATAGTCAATAACAGAACAAATATTTTCCCTATCTTGTCAATTTGATCTGGATTGCATATTCATTGAAGGTAGGAAACAAATCTCAATTTCGAGATTTCTTATTTCAAAAGTGTACAAGGAATACATACTTATTTACATAATGTCTTTGCTTCTTCTAAAAGGTTCTTGATTCACTGTGTAGAGGAAAGCTTGAGGCTCTAAAGTAAAACACTTGTAAGCAAGTATCTTAAAATGATGACTAAAAGTTTTCATTTACTTTTTACATAATCTAAACCAAACAGATAAATAGTTGATTCATATTTTAACTCTTTTTGTGAGATACTCTGGTAATGAAGGAATTATTATTGATAGAAATACTAATAATTTAAAAATAATCATTGTTAGTAATAATGGCAAGAGCAATGACCTAAATTTACTGAATATCTATTATGTGCTAGGCACTACTTCCTATGTTTTTTTTCTTACTCTCACTGAATCCTCACAATAAACCTTAAAAGGTAAACGGTATCTGCATTTTATAGGTGAGGTGGCCAAAGATAAGATATTAAGACTATGAAAATTTCCTAAGATCACATGACTGATAAGAGATAGAGTTGGGAACCAACTTTAGTTTTGTTGATTACAAGAACTCAAGCAACATGAGAGTAGGAATGTCTGTGTTTCTTATTTACTGCTATGTCTCTAGCATCTAAAAAGATACCCAGCAAAAACAGGTGCTCAACAAATGTTTTAAAATACATGCATGAATAAAAAATTTACTTAATCACTATGCACATATTAGCTCATAATAACACTCAACATCAATCATTAAGGTAATACAATCTTGAATCACATGATTATCTGGTATTTTTCTTTTCAAAGGTGAATATATATAAGTGCTAAGTATTCTACTTGCTACACTTTTATGCAAACATATCAACTCTTAAAATAATAGAAATGACAAATGATATTACAAAGGTAATACATACTTCAAACCATTATAAAAGTGAAGTAATTCTGGTTTCTTTTTTTAGAATAGGGAGACATCAGAGAATTTATAAGCAATAGTGTATTGAACTTCCCTATAGAAATTGAAAGCCTGCAGAGGTAGCCCTGTGGCATCTGATCCCATCAGATCTCAGAAGCTAAGCAGGGTCGGGCCTGGTTAGTACCTGGATGGGAGACCGCCTGGGAACACCAGAAGCTGTAGGCTTGGGAGAAGGACCTGGCAACCCCCTCCCAAAAATTAATCTGCCATTGAAAACCCAATGAACAGCAGAGAAGCACTGACAATAGTGTTTCCCCTGTTGTACAGAGGGTCACTATGAGTCGGATACCGACTTGAGGGCACCTAACAACAACAAGAACAACAACATAGAAATTGAACATTTCTGATATAGGATACTTAAAAGTAAAATGGGACTAGAAATGGTGGTGTAGAAATATAAATACTAGAGAAGGAAAATACTGAATATTTCATAATGTTTGAACACACTGCTTAATAGACCACAAAACAAATTAAAACAATTATATGCCACTTAATAATACTGTTCTAAGTAAGCCTCTCATTCTCTTTTTTCAAGTAACATCTATGCTCTGTAGATCTAACTCACATTTTAAAATTGATATTAAAACTCTACACCAGATGAAAGGTAAATTTGAAATTAATATTTTATATTAATGCAAATGTTCCTGCATTAAAGATTCAGGCCAATACATTGAAATTATTTTAGGTAAATAAGCTTAGGATATATTCATTAACTTTATATTTAGTAGTAACTTAAGTGTTGAAATATGATTTGGAGGCTATAATTCTTTTAAACTAGAAAAAAATTAGAAACGATATGTGAGTGAAGTTTTCAATCTTTTTTTCATTTTATACATCTTTCACATGAAGGAATAATAGAATGCTACCCTATAGTTTCAGTAGTTTATTTCCAAACAGGGAAGACTTAAAATGGGAACAAATATGTGACCTAGGAAAAGAATATAGTGACCACATCTTTCAAACTAAACCAGAACCCAAATTTTCTGGCACATGTTAAAAAAATTTCTCTATTTTGTAAAGAAATTCAATTATATTTCTTTTTCAAAAGCTGAAAGTAAGTCCCCAATTTATCAAAGCAACCTGCTGATTTTACAGAATTGTCTTCACTGGTTATGTGGGTTAATTTTTTATCGTTTTAAAGGAGGGGGTGTTGGGCAAGGGATTATATACTTTGAATATCTTTTTATTCATCATTTTCTATAGACATGTATTTTCTTCATTTATTTTATGAGCCAATTTACACTGCATGCTTTTCTGTATCATTTGTTTTTATTGAATTGTAATCTACATTAGCAAGGATTTTTTATTTCAAAGAAAGAATGTTTCAAATTAATTAGAAATGAAACGACAAGAAAGACAGAGCCTGAGAATTGCTCATTAAACTATTTAGGTTGAATGCTTTTTTTTTTTCAGAAGGGAATTGAACCCATGGTTGGACTTCCAGTCGCTTTTTGACCTTGGGACAGGATCTTGTTAAATTTCACAAATTGCCTCTGGCCTTGAACTTATGATCTTCCCTCCTCAGCCTCCAGAGTTGCAGTGATTACAGACATGTACCAGAGAGCCCAGCTTCTAAAGCAACTTTTAAAGGATGTTGATCAATATGTGCCTTACATCAGCTTTCATTTTTGAAAGTCATATACATTAAAGGTGAAAATATTTTATAATGCCATAAATAATAGGAAAGCGCACTTAAATCAGTCCTCTAACCTATATAGTACAATACTTCTCTAAAAGACAAGCATGCAAAATATATGACTGTCCTCTGAAATATCAGCTTCAAAATCAAAGAAGTACTCTGGGTCAGAGATTATCTTTCATAAAAATACATGTCCAACTCTCTTCCTGGGCACACAGGTAGACTACATTTCCCAACTATCATTCCCCTTAGGTCATGTGACTGAGTTTAGGCCAATGAAATGTAAAGTGTAAACAAAAGTGATATTTTATACTTTAAGACTTGGCACCTAAAAACCTACCTCCCAAGATCCTCAGCCTCCTTCCTTGTTCACTAGCTAAATGAGAGAAGACCCAAGGCTGGAAGGAAACTAGTACATTAGTTCCATGGAATATTATGCAATCATAGAAAATACAAAGAATTTATGATAATATAAGCATATTAGACATGCTGATTATTATCTCTCAGCACAGGGTACTTAATAAAGCATCCTTATCCATGGTCCCACCAACCCCTACTTCTCACTGCCTGCAGCTACAGTTAGTTGAACCAGAATTGTATATTCAGTCTTAGAAAGACAATCCTATTCCCTTTCTTTCTTAGAAATCTGAATACAGAAACACAGTCATCTAGTGGAAGCCAAGATGAAAGGTCATTTGAGCCACAGCTAGAGTTACAACATAATAGGAGAACAGAGAAAGAAATCTCATCTAGATTGAAATCTGAGTACGAAGCATAGATGCAGAGAGAAGCAGAGATGAGACAATTGTGTGGCTGCAGAAACAGAATGATGGAAAGAGTTCCATCTTTTATTAGGCCTATCCTAACTTATTGTCCATTTATTCACTGTGAGATTACCTGTTATCTTTTTTAAAAAACTATTAATTTGATTTACTTAAAACATTTTTGCTCTCAGTTACCAGAAAACTTTTAAGACAATAAAAAATTTCCATGTTAGGAAAAATATATATAGAATACATACACCAGAGGTAATATATATATATACACACACACATATATATATTTTAAGAAATGATATCTATAAGTTATTTCTGAGGTTGAACTGAATTATGGCAGCAATGTGTAGTTTGACCTCTTGCAATTGCAGAAGCCAAATGTGACTCAAATTCATCCTTTATTATCAGTATATATTGAGTATTACAGTTTTAATACAGCTAATGAGTATACATCTTGGTACTATCTATATATGGACTCACATATATAGCATAAAATTTGATATATATTTATTTATATATGACTTATATATATATTCATTTATATATGACACATATATGTATGTTTATACATACATACACACATACACACACACACACACACATGCATGCAGAGCCATAGCACCCTAGCATCAAACCCTGCTTAATCTCAGAAGTTAAACAGGGTCAGCCTGATTAGTCCTTGGATGGGAGACCACCTGGGAATACCAGATGCTGTAGGCTAGGGAGAAAGACCTGACAATCTATTTATGAAACAATCAGCCTTTGAAAACCCTATGAATAGCAGAGAAGCACTGACATATTGCCAGGCATGGCACAATGTCAGGGATTGTTTTGTTCTGTTGTGCATAAGGTCGATGTGAGTTGGACCTGACTCAACAGCATCTAATGACAACAACAACAACATATACTTGGAAGAAGGACCTGGCAGTCTACTCCCAAAACAATATGCCATCAAAAACCCTGTGAATAGCATAGAAGCACTGACAAAGTGCTGGACATGGTATTTTGTTCTTTTGTTCTGTTGTACATAGGGTTGTACATAGGGTTGCTATGAGTCGGTCCCAATGGCACCTAACAACATACATATAACTTGTAATAATTTGTACAGTGTAACCATAACCAGGTACAATCTTCTCCCACCCCCAGACTGAAACAAGTAATCTCATATCTTTATTCCTCAAAGACCTTATTTAGAAGAAAATAAGGAAATATTAGTAGTAATTATCTTTGGGTGCTTGAATTTGTAGCCAATTTACTTCATTACTATCTCTGTTCTTTCTATTTTTGAAAGGAAGGTGTACTATTTTATTTTTAATTAAAAAAATTTTTTTTGCAGTAGTGGGGGTTGAACCCAGGGTCTTGCACATACTTTGCAAATGCTCTACCACTGGGTTAACACCCTCAGCCCATTTTAATTTTTTTTAGATTTTGAGTTAGGGTCTCACTAAGTTATGTATGCTGCCTGTAGCCCCAACTCATGATCCTCCTGCCTCCACCTCCAAGTTACTGGGATTGCAGGCATGCACACTGCAATGTGCAAGGTATAGTACTTTTATAAGATCTTTCATGGCCTGTTCCCTATGGATCTGTGAGCCTTGCCTCTGCTATTGTCTCCAATGGCTTCTATGCCTGTGGCATCCTATATTATGTCCATTTTCTCAAATATGACATTTTTCAAGTTTCTGTCCTTGTCATTTTTTTATCAAAGAACAACATCAGAAGAACTAAAGAATTCCTCAAAGTAGTATAGGTCCAAAGTAAGGCAGAAATGAGAGAATAAAGAGTAAATATATGGAGAATATAGGAGTAAGGAAAAGGATAAGAGAGGAATTTTGTTGGTGGGTAGTGATAGATACATAGACAGAGAAATTACCGTATTTTCCTGGGCAGAGGATCATTTAATTGTTTCAGGGGTCACTCTGGGCTCCTTTGCTATGGGCTTTATAGAACTGATGTAAATAGTCCAGCAGTGATGCACTATATTCTTCCATCTTTTTGAATTCCCAGTGAACAAATCAACTATGGATAGTAAAAACCAGATATATATTCTATGTATCAAAAATATATACTTCTTGCTTAAGACTCTCGCAAAGAAATGTGGGCTGTAACAAGTTAATTGGAGGCAAAATTATATGAGTTGCCATTGTATTAAATAGAAAGTTTGGGGTGGAGATTTAAAACTAAATGGATGTAGTTTAGTGGTCTCCAATGTGAATAACACTATAGATTGGAGACTTATCTAGATCCTACAACAAAGGCCTTGGAGAAAAGAAATAGGAAGAGAGAAGATGAAAAGGTAAAAAACGAAATTGTAAGAGTCTGAAGAGAGGTTGAATAAAAAGTAAACAGGTTAACAATAGAATCTGCCTTCTGAGTACCAAGCTTAGTTTGGGAAACATTGACTGAAAAGAGTTTTTCTCAACTTAAGATGAAAAGAGTGTTACCTGTAGATGAATTGGCCCATGGGGAACATGTGGCAATGTCTAGAGACATTTGAACTTGTCACAATCTGAGTACTGTGCTACTGGTAGGTACTACATAGAGGCCAGAGAAGCTGCTGAACATCTTACAGCACACTGGACAGTCCCCTCCTCAAGACATACACAACAATGAGTTACTCCACCTGGATGGCAGCAGTTACAAGATTGAGAAAACTTGATCTAACTCTAAACTATTCTTTCAATGGAAACATGCAGTTTTGAGTATTCAACATCTCTATGGGAGGGAATCTGTCACTCTTTAAAGATTTCCAGAAAAAGATTTCTTGCCAGGAACTCATGATATTCCTCCTCAAGCTCACAGCTATTCCTCCTTGAGACTATTTTCCCTTGAGATTGGCCTACTAGCCAAACAAATGCCATGAACTTTAGGGCCAGAGAACAATATGTGACTCAGAATTGCCTCTTTTATTTATCCTTGCTGACCAAACAAGGAAATCTCTGGAAGTTATGGAGAATAGAAAACATTTTCTACTTCAATTTTTAAAATTGCTTTTCAAATGTTATTCCTCACGAACTTGTCACAAGGCAAAAATCCAAAACCTGAACTACCAATTAAAACATGCAGGATACATAATAATTACAGTCATTGAAATAACTTTAACTCTTTTCAGGTTGTTGTTGTTGTTAGGTGCCATCGAGTCAGTATCCGACTCATAGCGACCCTCAGTACAACAGGGGAAACACTGTTGTCAGTGCTTCTCTGCTGGTCGTAGGGTTTTCAATGGCAGATTGATTTTTGGGAGGGGGTTTCCAGGTCCTTCTCCCAAGCCTACAGCTTCTGGTGTTCCCAGGTGGTCTCCCATCCAGGTACTAACCAAGCCCGACCCTGCTTAGCTTTCGACGGGATCGGATGCCACAGGGCTACAGCTTTTCAGGTTAGATTACCAAAAAAAAGTCAAATTCTACTTTGTGTTGTGCTTTAAAGCTCAATAACTACAACCCCATTCAAGCATAGGAGAATTTGTGGCAACCAGGCTTTCCTTCCACTGACATAGTTTCTTCCTGCTTTCTTGTTGTGTCAATTTTAAAGTGCAAAGAAGACATACATTGGTTCACTTTAATTATTCAGGGATAGCATGGGGAGATGAACAAGCTTAGGTCAACTTCAAGAATGTAGTGATTTCATCCATTCCCTTGATCTCTAAAAATTCATTTATGTTTGGCAGATATAATACTAAGCTCAATTTCATTTTGTCTATGCATCGTTATTAATACTTAGGGGAAAATATCATCGTGGATTCACAGGAGGCAGCGCAGAAATGGCTGGTTGGAACTTCAGTCCAACCTAGCCTATTTATTTATCCTGCAATGGAAAACATAAAATGAAGCTACTGGTATATTTATTTCATAATTGGACTGAGAATGACAATATGAGGGAAGACATTGAAGTTCTACTGCAGCTTCATGGTAGGAATAAAGGCAGGGTAGATTTCTATACAAGGTGAGTAAAATTGTGTGTCCCCATGAAGGGTTTTATTTTTTAAATGCATTTATTTAACTATGTTTTACTGAACAAACATCTATCAGGGAAAACATCCCTACCTACTATTCTCAATGATTTTTTTCTAGTTGCTATAAACTAGTCTTGTGTCGGGGTCTGAGGCTTTATATATAGAGAATGATGGTCATGTTCCATAAGAGACAGGATGTTCTGCTGCTCCTTTAAGGACCTACAAAGTGTTTCAGAGCCACTAGACAAAGTGCTGTTTCTGGGAGAGTTAACTTTTACCCTAAAAATAAACAGAAGCGGTTGTATGCCTTCAAGGTTGTATGCCTTCAAGGACGGCTGAGGTTGTAGATAATAAGCTGAGGTTGCCAGAAGCAGCTGTAGCCCTCAAGGACAGCTCCTTGAGCTTTTTTGATAATTCCTACATAAGTATGAGACCTGAAAATAAAGTTTTGCTCAAGACCATCAGTCTTGGCCTCTTCATCTTTTTCATCCTCGGCTCTCCCCTTCCCCCAGCTGGACCGTGGCAGTCTTGAACTGGCCTAAAGATTCCTTCCTTAACTATACTTGCCTTCCATTATTACTGTCCCCTGACAAACAGAAAAGCTTCTTCACTTCCTCTTGGCCATTGGAAATCTGAAGTAATCATAACTATTCAACTTAAATTTATTTCCCTTGTTTGGGGACCCTTCCTAGAATTATTAAACTTGCAATTCATTAGAATCCAACTAATAGGAAAGTTCAATTGTTCAGGAATCTTTCATCAGATGAGCAAGTGACAAGAAGATAAGCCATAAAATGACAGAGACTGTAAAATCAGAAAGAATATCAATATTTAGATTCGTTCCCTCATCTGACTGTTGAGGTTGAGAGGAAAATGAGGTTGAGAGGAAGAAAGAGAAGTTATCAAGGTCACAGAGCTGTTTAGTGGCAGAATTGGGCTTAGACTCAAGGTTTAAACTCTAAATACAGTGCTTTTTCAACTATTCACTAGGACAATTCAAAATTTGCAAAGAGTATCTTGGGATCACTAGATGATTGGTTCACTCTACAATATCCCGTCAGCTGGGATTTAGCTTAGTTGGTAGAACACTGCTCTGTGGTCTCTGAGGTCCTGGGTTAGATGCCCAGTGCTGCAAAAACAGGATAAGGACCTGGCAATCCAGTCTGGAGGCAATCCTGAAACAGTCAGCCATTTAAAACCTTATGAGGGTTGCTATGAGTCGGACACTTGTTAGGTACCGTCGAGTCGGTTCCCGACTCATAGTGACCCTCATAGGGTTTTCAATGGCTGACTGTTTCGGGATTGCCTTGGGAGTGGATTGCCAGGTCCTTCTCCCATTTTTGCAGTGCTGGGAATTGAACTCAGGACCACAGAGACTGCAGCGCAATGCTCTACCAACTGAGCTAAATCCCAGTTCAAGAACAACATAGTATCCTATATATCTATCTTGAGCACTGTACAATAAAAACTCATATTTGGAATGCCAACTCTCACATACTGTAAGATTTTCAATTATAAAAGATTATGATCATTTGTATTAAAATGAAGAGTGGATTAGTTTTTAAGAATGCTTTTCAACAAGAATGACAATGTTTGAAAAGTTCTGTTTAACCTTAAGCTAATCACCAAATCCAATTACCCAGAAGACCCCCCAACTCCAGGTTTTCAGGGCACTTAAGCTCATCAAGATTTTAATATGAATAGAATAAAAATTAGAAAAATATCTACAGGCAAGGAAATTTAACTGAAGCATAAATATTTACCAAAAGACAAAAAGGGATGACTTGAGGTTCTTCATAAACCAATGAAAAATTGTTACAGTGCAAAAATAATGGACTGGTTGTATGGAGACTTGCATTTCTGCTCCAATTTTTACTCCAACTCCCAATAGGATCGGTTGGTAAACTTTTCCAAGACCTAATTACCTACATTTAAATTGGGAATCACTTCTATTATGCCCATTTCTCAGGACTGTTTAAGATTTGAAATGAGATACTGAGTGAAAGTGCTTTGGAAAATTGAAAATTATATATGCATACATTGTATATGCACATAATCCTATATGTGCACGCACATAGATGCATGTCATGTAAATATATACAATATATTATCTAAAATCTTAGTTTTTGATTTTTTTTTTTGTGGTACTGGGGGTTGAACCCACAGCCTTGTGCCTGCATGCTTTGCAAGTGCTGGACCACTGAGCTGTGCCCCAAGCCCATTTTTTTTAACTTTTTTTTGAGACAGGGTCTTGCTAAATTACACAGACTACCTCTGGTCTTGACCTTGCGATCCTCCCGCCTCCACCTCCCAAGCCTCTGGGATTATAGTTGTGCACCACCGCGCCTGGCCAGTTTTTGATTTTGACAAAGAGCAGCTATTATATTATTATAAAAAGCAACCAGTCATGTTGCTTAAAATTACCTAAGTTAAGGATACTATTGATTATGGTAAATGACAAAATTTGAAAGATTAGACTATCATAGATAAAAGGCAATTCTTTTAGTTAAAAATTGGTGGAAATAGAAGAGTGTGACTATTTTATGCTAAAAAATTCAATTTAGTTATGGTTAGGTGCTGTTGAGTTAGGTCCTACTTGTAGCAACCCTATGTACAATAGGACAAAACAGTCCCTGACGCTGTGCACTGCCCAGCACTACATCAGTGATCCTGTGCTATTCATAGAGTTTTCAATGGCTGCTTGTTTCAGGATTGCTTTGGGAGTGGACTGCCACATCCTTCTCCCAATTTGTGGTGCTGAAGATCAAACCCAGGACCTCAGACAGTGCACAGCAGCACTCTACCAACTAAGTTAAACACCAACCCCTCAATTTACTAAGTCAATTTGCTTAGGAGACTAATATCACATCATATTTGATATTTTCATAGTTGAATCAGAAATTATTCATTAGCATTAATTATTAATTATTATATTAATTAATTATATTAATTAATTATTATTAATTAATTATTATTATAATTAATTATTAGCATTTATTTTGTGAATGTGAGCTCTGAGGTGTATGTACATCACTAATTTTCATCAATAACAACAGACTGCCTCATGTTTTGGGTGAGTCAGATGGAGATAAGAAGTCTGAGTTACAACCATGGCTTGGCAACGTAGCTACTTGCCTTTGGAAATATAACTTATGTTTGAGATCCAACTTTTAGTAAGGGTGGGAGTGTATAACACCATCATCTAGTATGAGCATAGAAAAGGCAAACTTTTTGCATGCACAGAATTTATTAATTTCCAAGGGTTGAGTCATCATCAGTTGCATGTCCTTGTTGAGGTTGGAAACTTAGGGAGCTTGTACTGTTGTCTGCGACCATGCTGTTTTCTTCGGCATTATGAGACCATCTCTGCACATTTCATATTCTTTCCCATTAGGGGAACTTGCTTTCTAACCTGATCTGTCAATTTCTTCATGTTAATAACATCAACATTCTAATGACTACTTTGTACCTCTTCACAGTTTGTAGTTCTCCTTTTACTCCTTCCAGTTTATATGAATGTTTTGCCTTGATTTGGCTTCCTTTTTATCTACTGTTCTATTTCAAATGATTTGTCTCTTGTTTTCATTTTCCTACCTCTAACCAATTATTCAAACCCAGCACAGTGTAATTTCAGTCTCATCATTTTACTGAATTTGGCTGCTTAAATGTTCATAATTGGTAGAGCCAATAGTTTCTTCTAATCCACATTTTCTTTATCTTTGTGGCATTTGAAAATGATTACCACTTCTTGAAATTTTCTCCTCTCTTGTCTGTGCTTTGCATGATTACTCCTCAGTCATCTGTGCTGGTTTTTCCTCTTCCTTGGACTCCTAAGATATAAGTGTTTCCATGGTTTGGTTTATGGTCTTCTGTTATTCTTATATTAAACTCTCTATTTAAGTTTTTCAAGATTTCCTCCATTATTCACAGAAGTTCAATTATTATGTCTACCAAGGAAGCTTAATTATCCATGCCTGTCATGAGCTCTGAAATCAGATATACCTAGGTTTGAACTGGTTCCACTACATCCTACCTGGTGACCTTGTGGCATGCTGCTCAACTTTTCTAAAACTCAATCTATAAAACTGGAACCAATGTGTTAACTGCTTGGAAAAATGCTTGGCAGATAGTAAGCACTCAGAAACTGGGAGGAGACAAACCTTTTTCCAATTCTTTCTTGTCTTAGACCTAGATGCATATTTTCAACTATTTATTGGATATTGAACATTTCAACCTGGATACCCTCTAGAGGTTTTCCAATATTTTCAGCATAAAACTCATTGCTTCTAACAACTTCCATTGCTGATTTCAAATCTCTACTGTATATTTTCTTTCTCAGTTATTCTGTCTATGGATCTTATAATTTTTTTGTTGACCAGTATGAACCAAGTGGTGAGGAATCAAAGTAAAAAAAGAACCACAGTCTTTTACTCAAGTTTCATTGAAGAATAAAGACAACTAAATAAAAGATTCGGAGTGAAAATATACAATGAAATAAGGACCTAATAGACATATGCAAGACCATAGATAAAGAATTTCCATATGAAAGTCGAGGTGAAGACAGTATTGTCTCAAAGTTTGTGACCCTCTAAAAGTCATATGTTAAACTTTAATCCCTACTGTATTGGTATTAAGAGATGGGGCATTTGGGAAGTGGATTGGATCATGAGGGCCCTATTTTTGTGAATGTGGTTTGTGCCCTTATGAAAGAGGCTTGAGGGAATCTGTTTCCTCTTCTTCCATGTGAGGACTTGTGCCTTTAATCTAGACTTCCCTGCCACCAGAACTGTAAGAAATAAATTTCTGTTGCTTATAAATTATACATTCTAAGGTATCTTGTTAAAACAGCCCATACTAAGTCAGAGGTGAAGGAAAATAAAAGAAAATTCTGAGCGATATCTTTGAATCCTCTTCCCCTTGTTCCAAATCACATCTCCCAGACTCCAATCCCAGTGATATTATTAGCCTCAATAACATTAACATTTCAGAGCAAAGGCTGTCGTCCACACTGGAGTACAATCTCCTTAAAGGGAGGGTTTATTTTTTGTCTGTTTCATTCTTTGTTGAAGCCCCAGCAACTACAACAGTGCTGGCACAATGGTAGGTGCATAATGAATATTTGTTGAAATTTGTTGAAACTTACCTATACTAACATTAATTTATCATAGTATTTATAATGAACTGTTTTCCATTTAAAGTACTTGCATTACACTTGCTTATACCCTTACACCAAAAGTAAAATTTAACAGAATGGAGAAGCAGATGTTACTGTTTACTAGCTTATCTGTTTGCCAAAGGGGGCAATTCTTTTTGAGCTTCCCTATCCTTTAAATGAAATACTTAGTACCATACTTTCACAATTCTTGCAGATATTTCAGAGACCTCAAGACTTAACCTGATCTTATATTTTCCTTTTAAAACTGACAAACATTTTTGTATTGTGGAATTAATAAAGAACCAGCTGGATTGTCTCAAAGGAAGGTATTTAGTAGAACGTCTTTTATACACATACACATACATATATACCCTCATGCATACATCCATATACACCTCTGTAGAAAATAAGAAGACTTGACAGGAAAATCATTTTTTGCTGCTTCCTATGTGCTTTGTACTTTTTATAACAGCCAAGGGTCAGCATAGTAATG
>VMDO01029055.1:0-23126 GCA_007922755.1 Pedetes capensis
ATGGAAGGATATGTTTAAAATAAGCAATGAAATTGCACTTTTCATTAATGAAAAAGTGAATTCCAACTGCTAAATATAAAAATTTTTCTTGAGATTCTAGAATTTGAATATCTTTGGCACTTTTGCAAAAATTGATTAAATAATGTGATTAAAAGTAAATACTGTTTGAATACTTATGTACATACAAACAACTATACATTAATTTTATAGCAGACTTATTCACAATTTCCAAAATTTTGGAGCAACTAAGACACCCTTCAGCAGGAGAATGGACAAATTATGGTGCTACCATACAATACAATATTATTCAATAACAAAGAGAAATGAGCTATCCAACCACAAAAATACTTCGTTGTTGTTGCTTTGTGCCATGGAGTCGGGACCAATTAATAGTGACCCTGTGTACAATAGAACAAAACACTCCCTGATTCTGTGCTTTTCTCACAATGTCTTTGATGGTATGCCGCAACTCTTATCTTCGATAATTTAAGACAGACCAGGGAGAATGACATGGGTGATCCACTCCCAAAACAATTAGCCATTGGAAACCCTGTGAACAGCAGCGAAACAGTGTCAGATACAGTGCTGGAAAATGCATTTCCCTGGTTGAAAGGCACTCAAAAGACAACTGGGGAAGAGTTACCTCCTCACAGTAGAGTATACCTTAATGATGGGAACGGAGCAAGGCCCCTGGGACCTCCATTTGCTGGTGTGGCACAACTCAAAATGAGAAGGAAAAACTGTAATCATCCATTAATAATTGGAACATGGAGTGTACATAGGATGAATCTAGGAAAATTAGAAATTGTCAAAGGTAAAAATATACGGAGCCATCTTCAATGTGTATTACTGAATGAAAGAATTCAGTCTGAGAGGGCTACATAGCTGTTTGATTCTATCTAATGATATTCTAATAAAGGCAAAACTATACATAGAGAAAAAATTTCAGTGGTTTCTATGGGTTGAGTGAAGTGAGGGAGGATTAGGTATATAGGGAAATCTTAGAACAGTTGAACTTTTCTGAAGGATACTACAAAGGTAAAGTAAAATGCAAATAATTAAACAGTTTTCATAAACCGCAGGATGCATAAGACAAAGAGTGAACCCTAATGAAAGTTATTACTGTTGGTCAATCGAAGAATTGTATTTTCTGCTCAATTTTTCTGTGAATCTAAACTGCTCTAAAAAAGCCTATTAATCATAAAAGAAAAAGTTGGTGACCTTACTGGGTTGACATTATTCGGGATGATATATACATATATGGGTGTCATATGTATGTGTTTTCTTTGATGCATTGGCAAAAGATTTAGTGAAATATAAAAATAGCAATAAAAAGTGGCTGCAGAGTTTGCAAAATGCCAATATAACATCCATTCATCCAGTTTGTCTGGTTTGTTTGTGATTCTGTGATTTTGGGCTTTAGTTGTCCTCTTTTCTGTGAATACACGATGCTGGTGGAAGAGTAGTGACCTAGGGGCCACCAGACATCTGTGAGGGGAAGGTGAAGGAAATTAAAACGCCTGGGCTCAGAGATCCTGCAGCAGTGGAAGTAACTCCAAGAACCACCGAAATCCAAATTATGTTCATTCACTCCAACTACTCCTGTGCAGGTTTCTGGTTCGGACCAAGGCACTTTCCAGTTATATTTATGTACATGCTCTAAAAGGAGCCAGTGTCCTTTGAAGTCACAGCACCTCCCAGGCAGACTGCCTACCCTAGGATCACTAGATTCTTATGAATTAAAGATCTATGCTTCACCTAAGTAACTTTGACAATCTGTATTATATGTATCTATCTGTCTATCTATCTAGCTATCATCTAGCTCTCACCTGTATCATTTCTCTCTGTCTCTATCATATACACATATACATATGTCATATACATATGCTTTTAATTAATTGTATTTCCTATGAGAATTAAATTGTTTTTAATACTAATAAAGGACATTGGATATTTGTCATCTTTATATTTATTGTGTTTTTTAACTCTTTTCTATTAGTAATTTTTAATGTACAACTTAATCAGTCTCACTAAGACATTTCCATACATGTATTTCATTACATTTGTTGTTTAGAGTACAATTTTAGACAGGTGACTAGGTAGATCTGGATAATGTCCTACATCTTTTTCCCATCTAAGCACATAGATAATTTTATTTTCTCTCATTTAATATAACAATTCTAAGGCTATAATTAATAAAGTCTAACAATTTTCTCTCAAAGGGGGTGAAACATTTTTTCTTTGCAAAATCTTTCATTTTTATCCAAGTTAAGGAGTCCTCTTATTGAGTCACATAATTCCATAACTAGATGGGATTTGGAAGAAAATTTTATCAGCTAATTATCTAATTAATTTACTAATTCATTCACGTATGAGCAGTATTTAAGTAGTACCATACTAAGTTATGGAATTTCAGAAATATAAATTCAGCTTCTCCATTTCTTAGTGATCTTGCTATCAATGATGGCATAAACATTTTTAAAAAACACAAGATAGCGTGATACTTCTAACAAAGCCATTGCTGTAGTTATATATTTAGCAGCTTATCATATTTAGCTAGTATGCTAACTGCTTCTCATGTATTATCTCACTTGCCTTTGTGAAATTAAAACTCTTATTAGTGCCATTTATCAATCAGATTGGAAAAAATATTTAGAGAAATAAATCAAATAGGGCAGGTTTGGGATTTAGAGTTCTGTCTGATTATAGTGTCAAAGATCCATAGAGAGCCCTGAAACTCTTGTGAGGGAATGAAGGACCACAGCTGTAAGGTTAAAAGATTGTTAGTCACCCCGAACTGCACACCAGGAACGAAAACGGAGGGAATATTCTCCAGCCAGTCTCTAGGTCAATGACTTCCTCTTGCTTCTTAATGTATCTTAGTATTTACAACTGAGATCCTTTCCAAAAACCAGCCTAACTTCAGAACG
The DNA here is from genome assembly GCA_007922755.1 of Pedetes capensis. NCBI lineage: Eukaryota > Metazoa > Chordata > Mammalia > Rodentia > Pedetidae > Pedetes > Pedetes capensis. The sequence goes on from VMDO01029055.1 coordinate 2,931, forward strand.
AGGGTGTGTCCCATCTGTGTGGCAAGCAAGCCTGTGACACTCTGGAGCGAGGAGTCATAACCTGAAGTCATAGGTCAGCAAGCTGCAAAAGACCTGGGAATGCTGATAAACTGTGCATGGTGGATGTACCAGGGATGCTTGGAAAAACATTCTGCACGGACTTTATTTCATCTCTAACTCTGACTCCGTATGACTTACAGATATCTTTGTAATTGGAAGGAGATGCTTTCTTTTCCTCTCTTTCTCCCCACTTTGGGGGGATTTCACATATTTATACCTAGGCTGCTCTTCATCTGTTAATGCCTGTGATCAGGTAGCTCAGGAAAACAGAGTTGAGGAAGAGGAACATGAACCATGAAGAGCGAGAAGATCCTCCATGATCCCATGTCACTCACTGGCCCCCAGGTTACTATAGGGTTCTTGGAGCTGACCATGGTGCTGGCATGCCCTGTGGCCTCAGCCCGCCTTTCCCTTCATGGCTGAAAGCGCCACAGAGAGGTGAAAACCCAGATGTTCTCTTCCATGACTGTAATTTCACTTGCAAATACTATCATTCAATCTACAAGTTTACCAAACAGCTGGCTGTCGTTTTTGTCTTTGATAACATTCAATAACTTAATTAAATATTTTTATATATTAGGCTGCTTATTTTTTATATTTTTAATAAAAATTAACTCATACATAAACATTAACATTGTAAGTAGTTATAGGGTACCATGTAATATTTTGGTACATGTATACATTGTATAATGTTCAACTCAGGGTATGTAATTTAATGTTTTCATGTTTATTTTAAATTTTGGTTTTCATTCTTGTTTTATGTTTGTTTTTGTTTTTGAAGCAGAATCCAGCTCTGTAGCCCAGGCTGGCCTGGTCCTCACTGTATAGACTAGGCTGGCCTCCAGATGGAGTCGATCCTCCGGCCTAAGCCTCCGGAGAGCTAGTATTACCAGCCTGCACCACAGTGCCTGGTAAAAAATCATACAAAGTATCGACTATGGTCAAGAAGTTCTTTGTTTTCTTGCAGCACTGGGGATCTACCCAGGGCCTTGTACATGTTAGGCAAGTGCTCTACCATTGTGCTATATCCCCAGCCATAGATATTTCCAATTCAGCCCTAGTATTACTGTGTTCCTTTTAAAATATTGGGATACCCAATTTATTTTACATTAATGATCTTCTTTTCTAAAATGTTTCAAAATAATATTACCATGAGAAAATAATCTATGTAATAGAGTTTGTGATCTTTTCTGAAGTACTTTTTCTCCTTAGAACACAAAAGGAGTGTTTATTTAAATTACGTTTTTTTCTACTAGACTGTTAATGATGTTTTATCATGATGGTTAGCTTTGTTCAGTTTTTTCTTTTGTTCTTTTTCTGTGTGAGGTGAATGACATCCTAAAGAGTACAGTTCTAAATTCTTATGATACTCTTTGAGTACTTTTTTATGTCCTTTTGTTTTGTTTCTTTGATTATATAAAAATGTTGAAGAGGACGGATGAGGTTCTCTCCCGGTCTTTTTTGACACTATTCCTAACCACAGCAAAGCTTTAAACAAGTCTTCCACTTTGCCACTAAAGTCTAAGTACAATTTTTTAAAAAGTTGTAGTAACAATGTTCATGTAAAAGCATTCTGCTTGAACAGGCCAATTCAGCATCCACCTCTATTTGCTAGTATTATTACACTTTCCATGTTTTTGCATATTCAATTACATTTTAACTTTGCTAAACTGTCTTTATAAAAAATCTTTTAAACTGATAGCTATCTCTTTTCAGAGCCCCAAACTTGTCTTTATATTATGATATGAAAATCTCATTATGCCTTTAAGATACTATTGTATCTATTCTTCTATTATTTATATTGCTGAAGTACTTGCCAGATGGTTCTCCCAGGTATTGTTTGCACTTAATAGTAGTCAAAGTCTTTAAATTTTCCATGTGGAAAGCTAAGAAATGAGGGCTGTCTTGGAGTTTCTCCTGACCAGGAAAGAACTGTATATGCGAATACAAACTGTGGAGGTGTGATCAAGCGTATTCCTTTAGATAATGTGGCAAAATCAAACTTTATCCCACACGTCTTTGTTTTGTAAGAGTTTTAAGTATAAGAATCGCTTGTGTGGCCAGGAGTGGTGATATACCCTGTAATCCCAGTGACTGCAGAGCTGAAGGCAGGAGGATTGCAGGTTCGAGGCCAGAGGCCACATGTATAAGTTAGTGAGACCATGTCTCAAAATAAAAAATTTAAAAATGGACTGGGGGCTCACACCAATGGTAGAGCATTTGCGAAGTATGTGTGAGGCCCTGAGTTCAACCCCCAAGTACCACAAAAACAAACAAGAAAATTGTGAGTGTGAAATCCAAAATTTCAAAGAGCTTTGGAACATATGCATAACCATTTTGATAAGAAATTTCAATACCCAGAAACTGACAGTTTTAGAAGAGGCTTAGAAAAGTATAAGCTAATACTTAACATATACATTCTATCCACATTTTCAGAGTATTATTGGTTTGTAAAATTCTAACTCAGTGAAACCCTAAAACATTGCAATGACAATTCTAAATTTCTGACATATTTACAGAAGACTTTATGAACATAGTTTTAGTGAAGAAATGTAAACACTTGCAGGAAATTAGATTATCTTGTGTCTCAAATTCCTAATTTTGTATTATTAGTAGCTGTGCTCATTTCCATAAAAAATCCTTTTCAAACAATTAAACTTTTTAGTTTTATTAAATAATGTCACTTTTAAAATCACATTTAATTTGAAATACAATTATTCATCTAAAAATTAGAAAAGATTTAAAACAATCAGAAATTTATAAATAATTCTTGACCTAGTGGGTGCAGGTTGGAGAATGTTTTGATCAATTTCACCTTTCAAAAATTTGAACTTTTGCTGTTAGATTTAAAACCAGGTCTTTAGAAAAAAAAGACCTTTTAGGTTCAGATTATTTAATCCTTTTATCCCTTTCTTGGCTTCTAGCTTGTTTTTATTATCCATTCATTAAATTTATTTCTAAATATGAGACTATGATCTTAAAAAGGAGAATTTTTAGGTTAACAGGTTCAATTTCTATAAATTCTAGCTTGATCATTATGATTCACAGGCACTCTGTGTTTTTTAGCTTAAAACACACACATTAAGCAAAGAACATAAACAGAAGTCTTTATATTTTTACTAACAGAATGTCTTGTTTTCCACTTTTTGTAACTGTCATTGCGAGGGAGCTGCGCTGGGTATCTTCGGCTTGCTGTTCCCTGTCTGCTCTGCCCTTCTCTGCCTTGTCTTGCCACATCCTCTCCCCAGCAGGTCAAAGAAAGGGATAGACTGAGAGGAAGCCACTCACATCCCCCAGTCATTCAAAATATTCTCATGTTAGAGGTGGTCCTCAGCCTACAGCCATAGCACTGTGGCACCCAATCCTGTCAGATCTGGGAAGCTAAGCAGGGTCAGACCTGGTTAGTACTTGGATGGCAGGCCACCTGGGGAGACCAGGTGCTGTAGGCTTGGGAGAAGGACCCAGCAACCCACTCTCAAAATTCAATCTGCCATTGAAAACGCTATGAATAGCAGCAAAAGCACTGAAAATAGTGTTTCACCGGTTGTACGTAGGGTCGAGTCGGACACGGGCTTGATGGCGCCTAACAACAACAACTACAACAGAGGTGGTCCTCCAGCACTGGCCTCTCTGGCATGCATTTGCCTATGTACTGCTGGCTTTCTGAAATAGTTCTGCCATTGCTAGCTCAGGGGTCCTGCACACACCTGTGGTGGCCTGCCACCCACACGACACCTTTGCAAATACCACCTATGTTAAGCCCTCACTGAACAATGCTAATGTGACTGCAGTATCACTCGGCTGGGTCTTGGCTTGCTGCAGGGATCTTTCAAAGATGCCTTTCTGAAACCTGAGCTTCTCCAAATAATTGGCTTAAATTCAATAAACATATGCTTGTGTGTACCACAATGCTTCTAAGTCACTTTTGAAGGCAATGAATCTTTAATATGGAAAATTAAAAATAGCACTTCAGATATTAAAACATAGTTACTTACAATTATGCATTTCTTAATTTATTTTTATGCAATGCTTCCTGATGAGGATACATTGTTTCAATTACAAATAATCCCTTGGCCTTTCCATCACCAAAAAATCTAGCCTCATTCATTCGATGGAAAGTTTTTTCCATATTTGCTATTTCTAAATTCTCAGATTTGAGATTCAGTATCTTAAGGAGTTAATTTTAATAGGCTGCTTCTCAGGAGGAATTTCCAGTTTGTTTAATGAGGGTGTTATGGTCCTCTTTGGATTGCAGAACTTCTTGTGTTTGTTAGTCTCAGAGAATTTAAGTCTTTTCTCCCCTATGGTATATCTCCTACTGGTAGAGAACTTTCATTAAAAAGCCTCCAAGGCTGAGTCTTGTATTGATGTACTATTGTAGAAATATTTCTGGCACTGGGAAAGAGAAATCAAGCAAGGTTATCTCAGTGGATCCTGGAGACACAGCGTGTGGAAGAAGTTCACTGGGACCTGCCCATGTTGGGCCAGAGAGTATATATTGTCAGGCCTGTATTTTTTATTTTATTTTATTTTTGTCTAGAAGCAACACACAGAGCTTTCTGGGTTTGCTTCAGTTTTAATTTTAAAAAGTATTATTAGTTACATTCGTGTCAAAATCCTGCAGCTTGCACTACAGGGTTGGGGCGTATAGTTCTACGTTGTGAAGTTTTGTTCTTTTGCTTTTGTAAATTATTATTTTGCTTTTGTAGATTATTATTTTTATCAGCATCTCCCTGATGCCCTTGGCCTCTTTATAACTCAGTGCGATTTGGAGATCATTTCTGGGTGTCTGTAGGAAGAAATATAGGGTTTTTGTCTTATTTCTGTAATAATCACTTTCTGCTGAAACAATAAGAAAATAATACTGAAAGTAATGCAATAAATAGGAATTGCCTTAAGTTTTATCTAATATATCCAACACTCATCATAATCTGTGGGGCAGATACTGCCGGTCCCATCCTTTTTGTTATTGAAACCAAAGTAGATGTTCAAGGTTTGAGTCTTAGCTACAGACCTTCTGGATATTACACTATTCTGTCTCCCCTCTATGTTTTATGATATTGTCCTCTGAAATACATCAAAGAAAAACTGGAATTTCTGGTATCCTCACTATTCCAGATCTAGATTTTCTAAAGGGTGGACCACAAAGGTCTAATCTGATCTGAGTGACTGGATTCCCTTCTTCACCCAAGGCCTGTCCATCACCCACCATTTGTCAGACCAGCTGAAGTGACCACAGATAACTCATGAAGATGTGGGAAGGGGTAGGGGAGACAGACAGATACACAGGTAAGCTTAACCTGTATTCTATAATATATAGCCCAAACTGAAGTTTTCTTAATGTAACACAGTATCAGGGGCAGAGGTTTTCCTCAGTTTAAGAGCTCAGCTTAAATTGACTCTGGTTAGTGGAGAACTGGGCTTAGCAGTTCCTCATGGGGAAAGATACTTGCCAAAGTGAGGGGAGGTGTCATGGTTGGGATACAAAGTGTCTCCCGAAGACTCTGTGCCCAGACGGTGGTACTGTCCTGGAAGATTATGAAAGTTTGAGGGGCAGGTCTTAACTTTGTGGAAATAATGTCCCTGGAGGTGGGCCTTTGGAGGTCCCCCTACCCCTGACCTGAGGCTCAAGTCTCTCTCTGACCTGGGCCACCATACTGTGAGGTCATCTGATTTCAATGTGACCATGCCTGCTCTTCCACAACAGCTGATTAATTATCAAGAGTGGGGGCATTCCCTAGTCATCAAGGAGTTCAAAATGCCATATGGTTAAGAAATACTAAAAACATGCATCTGGAAAGAGTGAAAGCATTTAAAAAACTTTCAATTATATGGAGATTTCCACTTTCTATGTTATATTTGATTATGTAATGATTGAATCTATTAGTTTGAGGGGGATGTCTTCTTCATCTAAACACAGAGATGTAAGCATCCTATGTTCATCCTGGAGGGGAGGACCCTCAAGAGAGTCTTTGCTAGAGAACTGAGGCTAAGATGTTCCTGAAGGATGTTGTGCTGATGTGAGTTGGATTAGGAGGAAACTTAGACATCCAGACATCTCAATTTACTGAGACCATGGTTCCTGTAGCCTTTAACTCTACATTCAAACTTATTCCTTGGAAGCAAGAGTTTATCTCTGATGATGATTTCCATGTTGCCTTTGTTAAAGATAATGTTAAAAATGGAATTTAGGTGTATTTTAAAGTTAAATTCTTAAGAAAAATTCCTTGGAAAAAGACTGCAGATAGCAGAGTGGTTTCTGTTTCCTGTTATCATCCTCAAAGTGTATCTAACTAAACACGGGCTACTTTTTCACAAACTTGGGAAAGGTCTGGAAAATGTGTGTATTTCCCACATCTACATAATTATAGATTAATAAAAACTCAACCAGTATAAATTCACACTATAACCAGCTCATCTCGCCTGGCTTGAAGAGAAGAATGCAAAAGAAATAGAATGGGAGTGGGCGCCAAGTTAAAAATTAAAATAAGGTCACTTTTGTCACACCAGTAAATAAAAATCTTCCACTCAGATTGTTAACTTGCTACCAGGAGGTTCTACTCGAAAGCAACAAGTAAAGTTTTGAAGAAAAATAAGTTCTTGCAGATCTGAAGAACCGAATAAAGTTATTTTTACTATGTTACGTATATAAAACTCTTCTTGGCTATAACTCATATAAGACAACAGCATAAAGTGGAAAGCAATTTGAAATTCAACATATGACTTTAATTTGATAGATGATGTTTTGCGGAAATTAAATGATTCTTGTTAGGTTTATATTTCTCTGCTGCCCATCAGTTCTCCAGAATTCACAATGTTTAATCTGCCAACAACTAACAACAACTCTACCATGTGTGAAAGAGTAATGCAATTCTCCTCCCAATTATTTGGTTCTATTGTAATTTCTTTGAAACTTTCACTTATATCTTACCATTCAATCTTCACTTATTCCAAGGGTATTACTTTACTTATTTTTGTGCCTCTTTTATTTTCCCTATAGCTCATGGCAAATAAAGTAGTATTACCTGAATATGTTAGTAATTTTACTCACAATCTCAAATCCAGCTGCTGAATTGCATGGGAAGCATCAATTATTGGGTGTAAGGAAGGCATCTTAATTATCCCAAACATATATTCATAACTAAAACTACAAGTTAAATATTTGAAATTCCCAAAGATCCTACTATATGACCTCAGATCTTGTTTTGATTGATGCTTGCATAGATTGTGTAATTGATGCCTGCTTACCAACATCTGCCTTTACACTGAAATTCATGCTCTGTCCTGAAATCTGCCCTCTTCTGCAGACTAATCTCTTATCACTGAAAACTTTGACTTTCCTGGTTTACCTAAGTGCTTATCTGCTTGAAGTGCTTCATTCACAGTAGATTTTTGTGATATATCTGTGTCTTTAGTCCTCATGTAGCATCTGTTTGGATGCATTTCTCACATTTATGAACCTGATAATTCCTACTTTTCCCTCAAATATCAGATTAGGTATTATTTTCTCTCTCCAACTTTCCTTAACTAGGACAAATTTCTTGTCCATATATGTGTGTTTGTGTATGTATATGTCTATATATTTATAATGAGCATATTAATTATACTTATTTATTCATTAAATATACTTTTATTGCACATATCCCCCTAACTGTAAATAGTCCAAAGGTGGAGACATTATTTTGTTCTATTTGGCCCATGTTGTTTGGTTAGGTGTTATCAAGACAGGGCTGACTCATAGCAACTTAATGCACAACAGATGAAACACTCTCCAGTATTGTGCCTTACCCAGTACTGTGTCCGTGCTTCTCTGCTATTCATAGGGTTTTCAATGGCTGTTTCAAGAGTGAGTTGCCAGGTCCTTCTCCTATTTGCCTCATAGCTTAGCATAAGGTGTGCAGAAGGTGCTTACACCTCCTCCTAAAGAGAGACATTCTGTCTTTCTAAGCCAAGGAGGCTGGGTTGGGATTTAGTTCAGTGGGTAGAGCGCTGCGCTGCAGTCTCTGAGGTTCCGAGTTCAATTCCCAGCACTGCAAAAATGGGAGAAGGGCCTGGCAATCCACTCCCAAGGCAATCCCGAAAGAGCCATTGAAAACCCTATGAGGGTCACTATGAGTTGGATACCGACTTGACGGCACCTAACAACAACAAGCCAAGGAGGAAAGGAGAGGTTATGGATCATTCATCTGGGCTTGAGAAGTTATCTCCAGCTTTAACAGTGAGGAATCCCAAGTAAAGTGCCCAAGAAGAGTAGCTTCAAAATAAATGTTGCATCAAGGAAACCTGAAATGAATAAAAGTGCTGGTGGAAAAAAGATAGCAGAGCATTCAATAACTGAAATAGTTCATCAGAGGTAGAGGAGAGTCCAAGTAGGAGGACGTGGAACAGGGATACCCAGGGGCAGTGATAGGGACCCCATGCAGGATTTTCAGCCAGGGATTGGGAGACCCACTGGGAACACCAGGTGCTGTAGGCTTGGGAGAAGGACCTGGCAACCCACTCCCAAAAATCAGTCCACCATTGAAAACCCTATGAATAGCAGAGAAGCACCGACAGTAGTGTTTTGCCTGTTGTACAGAGGGTGGCTATGAGTTGGACACTGACTTGGTGGCACTAACAACAACAACATCCCTTCTGCTGCAATGCTTTGAGGAAAGTCCTCTCTGTCCAGTGCAATTTTTCCTTCTTGTAGAAGAATTTGTACTGATCCATATAGAGATAACACCCAGCTTCACAGAGACAGTGACACAGGGAATAAAGAAGGAAATGTGTTCTATAGAATTTGAAAATTGTTTTAACATGACTTAGGGATGAAGAGATGACACTGATGAAAAAGATAAGCCATTCATGTGTGCACTTAGGTCTCTGTGCTGGTTACGGAGTGAAGGATGCTGCCTTTCAGCATGGAAGGCTCCTGAGGAGAAGGTGCATCTCTATGTAAAGCAGGCTGTGAAACAACAGGCAGCTGAGGTCTCTGTGAAGCCACTGGCTCCTGGTGTCTTATAGCCAGCTGAACCTGGACACACAAGTGTTACCATTACACGGTGGAAAGAGCTGAGGGCTTGGGTTTGGGTGTGATTAGGAAGAAACAAGAAGTAGAACCCAGGAGCATCAGTATTCATGTGCTGGTTCTAAGGGAGGAAGTAAGATGATGAGAAGAAATTATAGAAGATTGCAGGAGAGAAGAGCTGGCGTTGGAGAAGTTAAGGAAAAGATTGTGTCACAATGAAAGTATGAGACAGCATCAAATACAAGGAGATGATCCAATGGGAGGGAACAGGAGGGACGACACAGCTTCCTGGGCAGGAGGCTGACGCTGATGGCTGTGGTGTCTGGCGAGGGACTGGGATAAACACTGAAGAAAGGGGACACAGAACACTGAATGTGGGACACAGTACAGGAATTAGAGCACAGGTGCAGCATCTTCTCCATTCTGCACCATCGCAGGACACCATGTCCTGAGGTTTCTACTCAGCACACGATCTGGAAGCTCTAGATTCAACTCAGGATTGATTCCTCAAGTCTCTTGGAATGAAAGACTAATCTGCCTTCTCTTGAAACTGGAGTCTGAGTCCTTTACAACTCCTTTCTTAACATCTTAACATCCTCTCTCTTCAAATCTGAATTTCTCTCTTTTCACAGATGTAGTGCTCAGCCACTGGCCATTGGCCTGAATCCCTAGGATGATTGGGTTCCTGTGTAAAGGAAGGAGTCTCACCCTAGAGAGGAAAGATTTGCCTGCTTCTCAGAAGCCTGATTTCTTGTAGTTTATTGATAAAAAGTTCCCCCTAATAATTTTTGAAAGCCCACCATTTACTGACTTTTTGCATTAAAATTTAACTTATGATTTTTCAACAGAGAAGGAAGTCTTTGCAATGACATTTGAAGTGGTTTTCTTATAGCTGGTATGACGGAGGAACTGTGGGAGTTTTGAGAAATAAGAGATACTGATTTACAGCAGCACTATTGGTGGTATAACAGTGAAAACATTCCAAAAGAGTTCTGCCCAATTAAAAAAAAATAGTAAATCCACTATACACCAGCAACAAAACTCCAACACCAATTTCACTATTATGCAAAGCAGACATGAAGAAATAATCCTATGCTATACAGAATAAAATGATTTTCTACAAGAGTGCCAAGAAAATAGTTTCTTTAAACTGGGAGGCTGGAAAAACTGGATAGCCACATACACAAAACTGAAATTAGACCCTTGTTTTAAAACCACACATAAAAGTCAAATCAAAATGGATTAAAGATTTAAATGTAAAACCTGAACCTGTAAAACTCCTAGAAGAAAACAATAAAGGAAAAGTTTCATGACATTGGTCAGAAAAGAATATCTTGCATGTGACACTGAAGGCACAAAGTAGAAAAACTAAAATTAGACAAGTGAAACTATACCAAATTATAAAGCTTCTGCATAGTGAAGCAAAGCAAAGGAGTGAAAGGGAAAATTATGAAATGGAGGGAAATATTTGCAAGCCATACATCTTATAAGAAGATAAGATTGAAAGTTTATGAAGAATTGCTGCATCTTAACAAGATAAAAAAAATGACCCAATTGTGTGATTTCATCTTTCTTCCTGCCACAAGACCAGCAATATCCCAATTAAGAAGTATTCATTCGAGGAAGTTCTAGAGTGAAGTTACCTTGGAAACATCTATAGAGAAATCATAAAGATATACGGCATAGCCAAGGTACAAGATTGTTCGGTCATTATCTACTATGGGTTGATTTTCATTTGTTTATTTTTGCTAATGTAGCAAAAGTTAGAGTAACTATTGAACAGATACTTGATCAGATATTGATTTTTAAAAATATGAGAGTAATTACCATAAACCTATCAAAGGTAAAGAAACAAGGAGAAAAGTAATCAAAAGACCAAGTACCATTTCAATGAAGAAGATCAAAATAGTCACAAGAGTTGAATCCTGAGAATAACCAGTCCAGTGGAGTCTAAGAAGTCAGCGAAGGAAAATCTTTAGTTATGCAGCAGGATGAGCTTTTTGGTTTGCTTGTGTGTAATTGACGTAATCATATGGATTTACAAGGTACAGTGTGGTTTTTCAACACATGTATATAATGTGTAGTGATGGAATTGGGATAGTTAGCACATCCATCATCTGAATATTGGTGTTTTGGTGATCTTGTCAACAGTCTTGGTTGCCACACAGAAAGGTATGCATCCTCAAAGATTTTGCCAGATCCCCTGAATGGCTCAGGCATTTACCCAGGGAGAAAGCCCACCTATGCTGGGTCCAATGTGAAAACAAATATTTTGAAACTTTTATTAAATCACTAGGCATCAGCCTCCAGAGCTTTTTTCAGGTATCAAGAGATATACTTTGATATAAGGCAAACTGGAGTCTTAAGAGGCACCTGGGCAGTCAGGTTTTTGCTTTTGGTGACATCAAATCAAAAGAGGGGAAATTGAAATAGCTTTGAGGGTTGAAACAATATATTGAGTGAAACTTAAAGAATTAAATATTTGGTAAATATTAAAAAGTTGATCAAGAAAACTGAATTTAGTCCAATTATAGATAGCTTATTAGTTTCCTATAGTTGCCCTGTCTACAGCCATACCACTGTGGCATCCGATCCCATCAGATCTCAGAAGCTAAGCAGGGTCTAGCCTAATTAGTACTTAGATGGGAGACCATCTGGGAACACTAGGTGCTGTAGGCTTGGGAGAAGGACACAGCCACCAACTCCCCCCACAAAACGACAATCAGCCATTGGAAACCCTATGAATAGCAGAGAAGCACTAACTATACTGTTTCACCTGTTGTATATAGGGTTGCTATAAGTGATACACCAACTTGATGTCACCCAACAACAATATAATTGCCATAGTAAAATATCACATGGTGCCCTATAATATGAGAAATAATAATAATAATAATAATAATAATAATAATATCATCAAAGAATGGCAATAATGCAAACAGAGTAGATTACTCATGTAATACAGTTAAGAGTGTAAAAAGGTAGATCACTACAGAAAAATGTTTGAACTTAAATCAAACTCAGGTTGCATGTATATAGATTAATATTCCCACAAAAGACATACAAGTAGAAAGGAGATCATTGGTGGGGGGTTGGGGATGAGGGAGGAGGGTCATGAGAGGGTAAGGGGGAAGTTATGTGAGCAATGTACAATGAAACGCATATATGGAAATGTCACAGTAAAATACATGTCACAATGAAACCCATTAAGTTGCACATTAAAAATTTCTAATAAAAATAATAGGAATGTATTTTCTCATACAGTTCTGGAGGCTAGAAGTCTGAATCAAGAGGTGTTGGCAGGGCTGTGCTCCCCCAAAGCTGAGAATCACTCCTAGCCTCTTCCAGTGTCTAGTGGCTGGGTGCCGGCAATCTGTGCTCTTCCTTACACTGAGGCTGTGCCACTCTGTTCTTTGCCTCTGTCTTCACAGGGCTTCTTCCCTTCACCTGCCTGCATCCTCTCTTATAAGAACTGTAGTCATTGGATTTGGGTCTATCCTAAATGTAGGCTAATTTTGTCTCAAAAATCTTCAAACAACACATATGCAAGCACTCCATTTCAAACGAGGCCACATTCTGAGGCTCTGAGTGGGCATGGGTCAGGAGTACTCTTCAACTAATTACAGATATCAAGCCTGTTTTTTCTAAGAATAGGGATAGAGGTAAAGTACACCCCTACCAGACAAAACAGATTTTGTATAGCTATCAATTATCTGCAGCTTACCAAGAGGTGAAAAATAGCTCAAAGACAAGGAACAAAGATAAATCTGATAACCAGTAAGAGTGAGGAGTGCAATATATTTTCCATTGAAACACAAAATTCCTAGACACAGTCAATCCTCATTTGATTGAAATCATCTCAGGGTTGCAGGTGCAGCTCACTAGTAGAGCACTTGTCTACCATGTGCTGCATTTGATTCCCAGCACCATTTAAAAAAATCTCAATGAAAGATTTTTCTCCATCATAAAATAAGGCTGGTTTGCCTTACTGAAGGGACTTGGAGGGAAAGCAATACAGTGTGATACTGGTCAAAGGATACAAACTTTAATTATACACTGAGTATGTCCTCGTATCTAGCACTGCATGGTGAATATTATTAATGATACCTTGTTGTTTACTTGAAATTTGACAAAAGAGCAGATTTTAAGTGCTGTTGGCCCATGTACATGTGTGCACACAGACATATACAAAGGGCACCCATATACTCACACCCATACACACAGGCAACTGTTGTGAGTGATGGATGTGCTAATTAGGCTGAGGTCATCCACACACAGTGTGTACATATATCAAATTGTCTTATGCCTTAGATGTATACAAATTTTGTTTGCCAATTAAGCATTTTAAAAAGTGAAAAAAAGTAAAAAAATAAGATCTAACAGTGTTCTAGACAACAACTATAATCGTCCTTGAGCCTCCCATTCATTCCTCTGCAATGTATTCTTTCTCTACTTGATCTTCAGTTAGTAATCTCCTGAGCACATCTGCTTCTGTAATTCCAGGCATAGTGCACTGATTTGGTCTAAAAGTCATTCAGGTGTTACTATCAGCAACCAATTCCCAAAACGCCCGGTGGTCTTTTACCCACAGGGTTCTGAGGCCTCCCTTTGATAAACAAAACACACATAGTCCAGAGACCTACTGCAAGAGCTTTCAGGAAAGCGCCAGAATAAATAAATAAGTGTCTTTAGATGATCTACATCTTGAAGTTACTGTATTATTCTTTGTTGATAATTTTCAAGAGTAAAAGATTTGATGTCAGCTTTTTATACAAATAATAAAACAAGGAAATGTGGTTATTTCTGTACTGTGAAAAAACAAAATGAAGTCATGTGCTAAATGATCGCTCTAATTTTGCAAAGAACAATGCATATTAAATTTAATCTATAGAAATGGGTGAGCATAAGTTTCACAGAGAAACAAACCTTCAAATTAACATGAAGCCTAAGAGAACCTCCTAAATTAATAACAAGGATATACTAATAATGTATCAGGGTAACCAAGTAAAGAATTTGGGTAAGTATGGAAGGGGACCTAAATATATTACTAAAATTCCATAAACATCTGATGTCAATCTTCAACTGAAAACCATTGGACTAGATGCCAGATTCAATTAAGAAATAAAGTGACCAAGTTAACACTTTAAAAAATAATTCAGTTTATATGTAACAAAACTATATTATTTTCTAATTTCAAGCAAGGCAGCATCAGAGCTATCATAAATATAAACACATCATGCACAGCAGAAGCACTGACATTTCTCCAGAATCTTTCCATACAGTGTACAATCTGTAAAATATTCATTGTTGTTCTTGTTGTTATGTGTTAAGTCAGCATCTGACTCATAGTCACCTTATGTGCAACAGACAAGAAACACTCTCCAACACTGTGCCATGCCTGCCACAATTGTCAGTGTTTCTCTGCTATTCAGAGGGTTTTCAATGTCTAATTATTCTGTTGGGAGTGGGCTGCCAGGTCCTTCTCCCAAGTTTACAGCATCCAGTACTCCCAGGCAGTCTCCCACCCAGATACTAACAAGGCTTGCTTGCACTTAGCTTCAGAAATCTGATGGAATTGGATGCAACAGTGGCAGCTGCCAACAAAACATATTTATATTAACCCTATTTAATATATACCAGTTAACCTAAATAATGTTAAGCATTACTTCTGATTTGAAAACATTTCCCACACAACTAATTAACAGTATCATAGCAAATATACCTAACCATTTTAAATTTCTCTTCTTTTAAACAATTTTTGGTGATTTCCCAAGAACACTTCAGGACAGTTTTAGCTGCCAAAGTTATCATCAGGGGCTAGATTCTTGAATAGGTAAGATAACAAAAATTGTAAGTACATTTGAACACTTAATTAAGATAGGAACATGAGTTACTGAGATGCAAATTGGCTGCTTTTTCAAAGTGGCAATAAACATTTTAAAGGTAAATATAGCCATTAACATGATTTCAAAGAAGCTTGATGTTTGCACATGTGAAGAAATTTTACTCTCCTAAATAGTCAAGGATATAAAATCAATATAAAGTAAATGAAATTATTCTAATTAGTTATATAATATTGGCATTCTAGGAAGGTTACTCAAAATATAAAGAGAACTAGCATGTAAAATTTTATACATATTAGATCAAGCTAAGAAAGTTTTATAGTATTAACAGAAAAAAAAACAAACACATTCTAGCCTTTCATCAATATATTACAGTTGCTCCTCTATAGAGAATGGGATTACATTCTGATAAACCCAGCATATACTCAAAATACCATAAGTTTTAAATGCATTCAGTTCTCTGATCCTTCAGGACATGGCTTAACAACACAGTACACTGTGGTGTATTGGCTGTTTGCCCTCATAATCGAGTGGCTGAATGGGTACTGTGGTGCACTGAGGACCCTGGCATTATAAGGGTATCACAAATCCCCAACCAGATGAGAGATCAAAATTCAAATCTCAAAGTATGCTTTCCATGGAATGCATATTGTTTTGGCACCATCTTGAACTAAGAAAAATCAAGTGGAACCATTATAGATTGGAGACCACGTATACAGGAAACTAAAGTTATTAATGCCTGCAGCCACACCACTGTGGCAGCCAAGCCCATCAGATCTCGGAAGCTAAACAGGGTCGGACCTGGTTAGTCCTTGGATGGGAGACCACTTGGGAACACCAGGTACTGTAGGCTTGGGAGAAGGACCCGACAACCCACTCCTAAAAATCAACTAGCCATTGAAAACACTATGAACAGCAGAGAAGCGCTAACAATAGTGTTTCGCTTATTGTAGGTAGGGTTGCTATGAGTCAGGACACCATCTCCACACACCTAACAACAACAAAGTTATTAACATTATAAATAAATCCATTATACCTTAGCTAGCTTTGAACATGAATAAAAAATTTCCCCCCAAATTTTCTACTACGTATCAAATTTTCCTCTATTTCTGGAATAACAAACCAGTTATCTTACTTTAGGATAAAACCAATGCCTTTTTATTTAACACAAACATACCTAGCTTTCTTTTTCTTTTCTTTCTTTTATTTCCCCTGGTATTGGGGGTTGAATCCAAGGCTTCCCGCTTGCAAGCCTTCAAGTGCTGGACCACTGAGCTGCATGCCCAGTCCATTTTTTTTTTTTACTGTTTGAGACAGCATCTTGCTAAATTATGCAGACTGCCTCTGGTCTTGAACTTGTCGATCCTCCTGCCTCTGCCTCCCGAGTTGCTGGGATTATAGGCATGTGCCACTGCGCCCAGTTTGTCTTTTTATTTAACAAACATACCTAACTTTCTGAGGTACAAAGTTGTACTTGTCTTCAACTATGGCTCAAAGGGAGACTCATTAATTGATCATAATCTCTACCACAATAACCTCTACTTCACAGACAACTCTAGAAGGTAGATCATTGTGGTCTTTTCATCAGACACCAGAATTTTGGTGCATATTGGCAGAGGTCATAAGCACATGCCTTATAATTCTGCTGAGTGAGGATTAAAATTTGAATATACCTAATAGAGTTGTTGTGGTGATTCAGAGATATGAAATACATGAAACACTTTAAATTGTCTCTAATACAGTAAATACTCATAATTGTCAGGTAGATTCTAATCTATGTCCACAGTCATCATCCATGTCTTCTTCATCCTTGAGAGAAGAATCTCAAATTTTCCCTTGTATTTGGGGTGATAAAATGCAAGACTCAGACCATTAATCATCACTAGAAAAACCAATTGTGGCTGTATAATTACATTTGATGGCAAATGGTTTAGGATGATCATGGATCTAGTTCTGGCTCACGAAATATAATAAAGAGCTTGCTCTAGGGCTACTGATAAAGATTTGAGTGTGATAAAAGTAGGCTCATAAAGAAAAAAGTTTCCTTTCTACCTGTCTTTGGATAAATTCTTTGAGGCTATGATGGCTACGTTATTTTGATTCCTGTGAAAACAAGTTTCTAGGTAAACATCAGGATCCTGAAAGTTGAAGTAGAATAGAAAATCCTAGCTAAATGACTGAGCCACCAGTGGAAGTTTTATGTGAGATAGTAAACATTCTTATTGGTTTAATCAAGCATTTTGTTATTGTAGCCAAAAGCAACTTAACTTTAGCAACATGTTAAATATAACACTAACTAGGGATTGGACGCATGCCCTGAGGTGTAAAGACGATAAGATTGCACAGTTGCCAAGGGACAAAAATTTGCCCCCCACATGTGGAACTTGGCAAATTATGAAGCCACTGAGATGCTTTGGAGTCTTCATATTTCAGGCAGCTTTACATGGCCATCCACTAACTTTTCTTCTGGAGCTGCAAGTTTTGATGGATATCTCAAAGACTTGAATCCCCACCTTACACTCACAATTTGGAAGGAAAAACTTTGTCTAAGAACTTCACAAAGGACTGAATATATTGCCTGTGTTAGCCCTGAATTCATCTATATTTTCATTAATGCAACCGGATTCATGAGGTTGAGTATATCATAAAAAAAGAGTTTCATTTTGTCTATAATTTGGAGGCTGATGTCCAAACAGCATAACACTGGCTCTTGTGAGGGGCCTGCTGGCTGCATCACATCATGGCAGATGGCATTGGGAAGGGAGCATGAGCGAGAGGGAGAGATTACCTGACAAGACAAGGAGCCAGAGTGTGCAGATGGTCCACACTAACTCTTTTATGACACTCACTTTCATGAAAACTGACTAAGGGTGCCATGAAGACTGCCTTATTTGTTTCCAAAGACTGAGCCCTCAATGACCCAACAACTTCTTGCTAGATTCTGCCGCTTAAAAGTCTTATTATCTCTTAACATCTACATACAGGGAACAAAGTTTCCAAGGACTAAGCCTGTAAAACACCAGTTCTTGGGAAGACACCCAAACTTCATCCAAAACCTAGCAGTCACTAAAAATAAAAAAAAAGGGGGGGAGGTGCTGGGATTTAGCTCAGTTGGTAGAGAGCTGCTCAGCAGTCTCTGAGGTCCCGGGTTCAATTCCCAGCACTGCAAAAATGGGAGAAGGACGTTGCAATCCACTCCCAAGGCAATCCCGAAACAGTCAGCCATTGAAAAACCTCTGAGGGTTGCTATGAGTCGGACATGCCTCGACAGCACCTAACAACAACAACAAAATTTTTTAAAATATAGTTATCTTAGAATATACAGCAAAGTTTATTAAAATCAAAGGAATACTTTTTGATCCGCTTAGCATTATTGTTGTTGCCATTAGGTGCTGTAACATCTATATGTTGTTGTTAGGTGCTGTCAAGTGAGCATCTGACTCACAGAGACCCTATATACAACAGGTGAAACACTATTGTCAGTGCTTCTCTGCTATTCATAGGGTTTTAGATAGCAGATTGTTTTGTGGGAGTGGGTTGCCAGGTCCTTCTCCCCAGCCTACAGCATCTGGTGTTCCCAGGCTGTCTCCCATCTAAGTATTATTCAGGCCCAAACCTGGTCAGCTTGTGAGGTCTGACTAGATCAGACACCACAGTGCTACAGCTGCTGGCAGTATCTATACAGTATACAAGAGTGATCAAAGAAAAAGAAAATAACAACAATAAAAAACAAACCAAAACACTCTCAGTTTTAGATTCTCTCTCAACTTCCCATTTTGACAATGACTTGAGCTCCTCTATGCTAAGGCAAAACAAATATATGATTTAACTTAAGCTGAAAGTGAAAAGGATTTAAAACATTTACTGATGAAGATCAAAGATAATCCTTCAGTATATATTGCAACTAAACAACAACAGAACAAAAATCCTTACGACTCGGTCAGTATGCAACTTCACAATAAATGGAGAAAAGATTGAGGTTGTCCATGATTTTGCTTTGCTTGGCTCTACAATCAACACCCATGGAAGCTGCAGTCAAGAAATCAAAAGATGCATCACTTTGGGCAAAGCTGTGGCAAAAGACCTCTTTAGAATATTGAAAAGCAAAGATGTCACGTTGAAGATGAAGATGCACCTGACTCATGCCATGGTATTTTCAGTCACATGATATAGTTGTAAAAGCTGGACATTGAACAAAGGAGACAGGAGAAGGATTGATGCTTTTGAATTATGGTGCTGGAGACATATTTTGGACATGTAGTCAGGAGGGACCAATCCCTGGAGAAAAACATCATGTTGGGGGGAGTGGCAGGTCAGTGAAAAAAAGGAAAACCCTCCACCAGATGGATTGACACAGTGTCTGAATCAATGGGCTTAAACATACAGAAGATTGTGTGCCTGGCACAGAATCGGGGAAGGTTTGATATGCTGTACATAGGGTCACTACGAGTCAGACTTGACTCAAGGGTACCTAACAATAATGACAATCATAATAGGTTAATATCTCTCACTAGCATGTGATATTCTTTAACATTTTCACTTTTCTGTTCTCTCTTTTGTCTATATGGTAACCTCAGGGCTACATGGTTAAAACTGTCTAGTGTGGCCAGATCTTGGTTTTTCTCCAGACCATGTCTTATCTTGTTTGTGTCTGATGAAGTTGATTAATTATTAAAAATATCAATTCCATTGTCAGCAGTGTGTCAGGTATAAACTGTTTCCTCTTTCCTGGGATGCATAAAAAATGATCTGGTCAAATTTGCACATGCATAAATTCATGGATCTTTCTGGAAAACACACTAAGGTGTTTGCTATCAGAGAATACAGAGTTCTCTATAAAATATAGTTGGTCATATAACCTAGTCTATCTATGAAGCCTATTGTAAACAAAATGGAATTTATAAATTAATCAAAGCGTAGTGTCCAGGTAAATGTCATCTTTGTCTTCTAGTTAAGGTAAGTAAAAATTGGAAATGCTTTATAACCAAAAATTGTCCTTCTCTTTCTATGTCAGCAAATGGGTTTTTTTTTTATTAGAAATTTTTAATGTACATCATAATGTGATTCATTTTGACATGCTTTTTGTTGTGACAATTTTCATATATGCAATTTGATAGGCATTATACATATAGGTTACCCCTTACCCTCCTCTATGTTTCCCCCCTCCCCCCTTCCTATCTAAGTTTCCCATCCAAGTCTTCTCTATCTTTTACTATATAGTATTTTTCTATATGTCCTTGGGTTCCATTTCTGTTTAAGATAGAAACTTTTCCTGTAGTGGTC
>VMDO01029056.1:0-23123 GCA_007922755.1 Pedetes capensis
CTATATAGTAAAAGATAGAGAAGACTTGGATGGGAAACTTAGATAGGAAGGGGGGAGGGGGGGAACATAGAGGAGGGTAAGGGGTAACCTATATGAATAATGCTTATCAAATTGCATATATGAAAATTGTCACAACGAAAAGCATGTCAAAATGAATCACATTATGATGTACATTAAAAATTTCTAATAAAAAAAAAAAAAAAGATTTTGCTTTACTCGGTTCTACAATCAACAACCATGGAGGCAACAGTAAAGAAATCAAAAGATGGATTGCATTGGGAAAAACTGTGGCAAAAGATCTCTTTCAAGTATTGAAAAGTAATGATGACACATTGAAGACAAAGGCGCACCTGACTCAAGCCATAGTATTTTCACTCACATCATATGGTTGTGAAAGCTGGACACTGAAAAAGGGAGGCAGGAGAAGAATTGATGCTTTTGAATTATAGTGCTGGAGATGATTATCTAATATACCATGGACTGCCAAAAGAACCAACAGACCTGTCCTAGAAGTGCAACCAGGGTCTTCCTTGGAAGCAAGGATGGTTAGACTGCATCTTACACATTTTGGGCATATAGTCAGAAGGGACCAATCCCTAGAGAAGGACATGATTTTGGGAGAGTGGTAGGTCAACCACAAAAAGGAAAAGCTTCCACTAGATTGACAAAATGTCTGCAACAATAGGCTTAAACATATAAGATCCTGTGTCTGGCACAGAATCGGAGAGTGTTTCATTCTACTGTATGAAGGGTCACTATGAGTCAGACCCAACCTGAGAGCACATACCAACAACAATCACAATATTACCGAAAAAGAAGTTTTAAGGCAAGTTTCTTAAATAATTTGCCAAGTAGCCAACCAGCATAATAGAGGATTTAGACCCAATGCCCTGCTAAGCATAATGGATAATACTTTCATTTTCCATAGCATAACACACAACTGTCTGTGATATTTCTTCTGAATTTGCCAATATATCTTGTGAAATTATCAATTGTTAAGTAGCTCTATGCTTCTAGGCATTGACATTTACATAACTCAAATATCATATAATGTCTAGCCCTTAGAAAGGGATAGTTTGTCTCTCTCCTTGACAAATGAGGAAGATAACACTCTGAAACCTGGGAATACCTTTGGACTTGCCTTGTCCTCACTGCTCATAGTCAAGACTTTGATCAGTCCTGTCAGGTCTTCTTAAAGGTACCTCACTTTCATCCATTCCTTCCCATCTCCATTGCCTCCCACTAGGTCTAATCCAACCCCTGACCCAAACCACTTCAGCATCTCTTCACTGGGCTCTCACTTAACAGCACATCCTGCAAGGTAGCCAAGGTAGGTGTGTCCAGTTTAAATCATTTATATTATCCCTCCAGGTCTCCGGAAAGGCCTCAATGGCTTCCTAGCAATCTTACAATAAAATATCCCAACCAAACCCTTTTTCCTGCTTTTAAGTCCCTGCATGACTAGACCTTGAGTTAAGCTTTAAATCTCCATTGTGCCAACTGTCCCTTACCCTTTTCTCTCCATCCCCCATCTTCTATTGATGCCCCAAACATTGTAGCCTCTAGTTGCCTCAGGCTCATTTTATGAGCAGTTTCTTGGATCTGCATCATTCTTTACCAACCAGCTTCTCATCTTTGAAGTCTCATCTTAATTCTTGTACTTTATAAAGGCCTTCCTTACACACTAAATCTAAGTAATGCCTGGGCTTTTTATTCTTTACTAAAACATCCTACTTTTTTCCTTCTCAAATTCAAAACCATCCTTAGTACTTCTGTGTATCCATTTGCTCATTGGCTACCTCTCTCTCAACCACTAGAATTTAAGCTCAGTAAGAGTAGGGGTATTACTAATCTCATTCATAACAGCAAACCCTATTCTCAGCACATCATCTGGAGCTTAGAGCATAGTGGGCCCTCAATAAAAATTGAGTGAATTGTTACATTTTTCACATAAGCACATGATACAAAATGTATAGAAAACTTTAGAAACCCACTCTTTCAAACATTTCCAATTTCCCTTGTGATTTCCAGTAATACAGAAAACAAATTACGAACCTTGAAAGAAGATAATATTCTATTCTCCTCTAAGACCAGGCTTATGAAAATTGTCTTATGAAATATTCAAAGAAAAGGAAAATTTTTGTTAATCTAATTCAGAAGGAAATCTGACATCAGTTTAATTGGTATAAGTGTAGTGGGTGTCACTTTAAAAAGATACCTTGTTTAAATGGATATAGTTAACATTCATATAATGTTTTCTTTTCTTTTGATAATTAGTTTCTGGAATCCTGTGGTTAGGAGATCTTTCAGTTTTCTAATTAGTTTTGGTTTTTATTTGTTATTGCTTTGTTTTTCTCCTGAAGAGAAGAGTTAATTACATTTCACAGTACTTGGGTAGACAGCATACAATCTCTTGTATCCAACTGTAAATTGAACTTTGCATTTGAATCCTTGTGAGCCTAAACTGATTATTTCTGATTTGAGTGCTTTCAAATCATGATTTAAAAGTTAAAATCCAGTTATCAGACTGTGTAAACTTTTTAATAAAGAAAATATAACATGTTAGAAATTTAATACTTTATTCTGAGGAGCACACATTTATCCTACTCCTACTGTTTGCACAATTTTAGCAAAGTAAAAACAATGTACATGATTATAGGGGAAGAGCATCTGTGATATCCAGCTTGTGTGTGTGTGTGTGTGTGTGTGTGTGTGTGTGTAGTACTAGGGAGCTGAAGAGAGGGCCTTGCACATACTTTGCAAGTGCTCTAACATTGAGCTATACATTTAGCCCCTTTTTGAACTTTTTATCTTCAGACAGAATCTTGCTAAGTGATATAGGCTGCTCTGGCCTCGAACTCACAATCCCCATGCCTTCATCCCCTGAGTCACTGGAATTACAGGAGTGAGCAACTGTGACTTGTTCTTTTATTATTTTCTAATAAGCATCTTCAAAGAGATAACCTGTCTAATTGTGTATCTAATCTGAATTGAAAACATTATGGGATTTTTAAAGATACATAGGTTGACTTGCCTTCGAGTCGGTAAATCTAGATTAATTATTAAAGTAACAATTTATTTATAAAATTTTCTAAGCTAAATTGCTCCAAAATAAATGATGAAATAAAGTTAGCCAGGCAGTTTGCTGCATCGTTCTTTTACACCACTATGCAAAAACCTTTGTTGATAGCTTAGCAGTAAATACATTGGATGTAATGTCAATGGGCTTTAAAACAAACTCACCAAAATGGAAATAATTATTCTTTGGGGCACATCACTATTGGCATATGGTACATTCATTTCATGACTTTTTATTGTATGAGTAGATTATATTTCTCAAAATGATTCTTTATTTTTATGCCTAAACAGGCATGCATTTATATTTACTGCCAGTCTGAGAAGCTTTGTGTAGTGACAAATCTTTAAGTAAATATAAATCTTTGTCTTCAGCAACAAGCTAATGCATGGTACACCAGGGAATTTGATTTCTGTTTGTGGGCAAGAATAATACTGGCATGTTTGTTTTTCTATAAGGTTCATGGGGGAAGGGGATAAAGAAAAGATGGCTTTTTGGAGTGGTCCTAATTACAAACAGATTACAACATTGACATTCTATGACAGTAATGGAGAAGAACACAAAATGACAAAGAATGGTGGATTAAGGACCACTGAGCTGGTGAATAAGTCAGAGGCAAGTGTGATTTGCAGGGAGATAACTTAAGAGGTCAGTATTCCTAGGCTAGGTATAGCCTGAAATCAGGGCAATCATCTGAATAAGTCTCTGTCAGACTCCAGACCAGGAGTTGATCAGAATGAGCAAATCATCTTGATGGGAAGAGAATGGAAGTATATTTGCTCCAGAGGGAATAAATACCTGTGCAAGACAGAATAACCAGAAAAGCACATTTTTGGTCATAGGAAATACATAAAAATCATAGAAATATTATTTATCTTTCTCATCCTGGAATCAGGTCATCAACAGACATGATTTTGTCTTTTCTTCCTTCTCCATACAATGCTATAAAGATTTGAAATGAACATAATCAAGGAACATCTGAAAGAAAAGTAGTAAGGCTAGAAGGGAGAAGTCAAGGCGATAATATAAATGAATGCACATTTTAGCCATATGCAGTTTCTGATACTTGGATATCATGCATTGCTTTCCTTGTGGAAATATTGAACTTTCAAATGACAATGTGGGAAAAGACCACACAAAACATGCTTCTCCTCATTACCTTTTAAAAAGCTGTTTGACTTTCTTTTTGGAGTTACTTACTCCTTACAGAAATCATTCCAAATCTTTTCAATATTTCCTCAAGTGATCCAAAAGTAATCTCATGTAGTATTGTTGCTGTTAGGTGCCATTGGGTCAGGTCTGACTCATAGCAACCCTATGTACAATAGAGTGAAATACTCCCCTATTGTCTTCCAGTCACACAATTTTTTTTTATGTTAAGCCCATTGTTGCATACACTATGTCAATCCATCTAGCTGAGGGTTTTCCTTGTTTTCGTTGACCTGCTACTCTCCCAAACATGATATCCTTCTTCATAGAATACAGACAAATACAATGTAATGCCCCAAATATCCACTGCAATTTATATTTTAAATGATGAATATTTAAAATTTCTCATTAGTTCAATGACTACTTTGTTGTCATGGTTGTTGTTAGGTGCTGCTGAGTCGAGTCCCACTCATAGTGACCCTATGTACAGCAGATCGAAACACTTGCCGATTCTGTGCCAGGTACACGATCTTATTTATATTTAAATCCATTGTTTCAGACACTGTGTCAATCCATCTGGTGGAGGGTTTTCCTTTTTTTCATTGACCTGCCACTCTCCCAAACATGATGTCCTCCTCCAGGGATTGATCTCTGCTAACTACATGTCCAAAATATGTAAGATGCAATCTGGCCATTCTTGCTTCCAAGGAGCACTCTGGTTGCACTTCTTCTTGGACAGATCTGTTGGTTCTTTTGGCAGTCCATGGTCAGTGAGATATTTTTACTATTAGTGTCGGGTTCACAGTAAGACCTCAGCTTTTGCTCCAAACTCCTGTCTTGTTTTTGTTTATTTTATTGTGCTATAGCCACAACTAATTCAGCAAAACATGAGATGAAGCAGGGAAAAGTTTCAAACATGTAGCCTTTCTTCTCTCTCCCTAAAAACAAAAATAAACAAATAAGTGAAGACAAGCTAGGAAAAATTAGTTAAAATGGAATGATGGTTACACTTAAGAATAAAGGTCAGCAATCAGTTTGTAGTGAGACAACTTTTATGGCTCGACAGAGGTTTCCACAGTTCCCTTCCTAGGGGGAGATTTATGACTTCTGATGGCTGCTCTGAATTAAGCAAATTGTCTGAACACTACAAATATTAAAACTTCAATACCCACAATTTCTCATGGGTCATAAATCTGGTAGAATTAATTCTCCTAAATTCAATGATTGCATTTTAGTAGATCTATATATGTAGAAATTCCCATAACAGTAGTGCACAGAAAATAATAAATCATTTTATAATTCTATGTTATAATAAGGTAATGATAACGATATAAGCTAATATTTGTTGTACTTACCATGTGTCAGGCCATTTTATATTCATTACCTCATTTGATTTTCTTAACCACCCTATGAAGCAGGTGGAAAGAGCAGGAATTATTGTGTATAACCATGAACATCTTTGTCTCCCAGTGCTTCTTTGCAATTCACAGTGTCTTAATCTGTACTATTATCACAAAACACCTGGTACTGGATAATTTATAAACAACAGAAATTTATTTTTCAAAGTTCTGGAGGCTGGGAACTTCAAGATCAAGTTTTCGGTGGATTTGATGTCTGGTGAGAGCTACTTTCTGCTTCCAGTGTGGTAACTTCTGACTTTGCCCCCCAGAGAGGATTAAACACTGCGTCCTCGCCTGGTAGAAGAATGAAAGGGCAAAAGGAAAAAGGGACCTGCCTAGTTTCCTTGAGTCTATTTATCAAGCACTGATCTCATCCAGGCACTCTACCAACTGCTGCTCCACCCTCTCTAAGGACCCAGGTTCCAGCCCCAGCACCCCAAAAATGGAGGAAGGATGTAGCAAGAGCCACTCCTGAAGCCATCCTGAAACAATCAGTCACTGAAAACCCTATGAGAGTTGCTAAGAGTTGGACCTTACTTGACGGCAACTAATAACAACAAACAACAAGTAGAGTGCTACGCTGCACTCTCTGAGGCCCTGGGTTTGATCCCTAGAACAGCAAAAACAGGAGAAGGACTTGGCAGCCCACTTCTGAAACAATCTGCCATCAGAAACCCTATGGATAGCAGAGAAGCACTGGCATACTGCCAGGAATGGCACAATGCCAGAGAGTGATTGGTTCTGTTGTACATAGGATCGCAATGGCACCTGACAACAACAACAATGTCATCCACTCCACTCTCATGGCCTAATCACTCTTAAAGTCCCCACCTCTTAATACTGTTGCCTTGGGGATTAAATTTCAACATGAATTTTGGATACAAACATTCAAACCGTACAATACAGTGAGAAAGTTCTTTTCTCCCCTCACTGGATGTGATTGGGTCTCACAATTTTCCTGACTTCTCTTAAGAAAGTAAAACTCCCACAGTTACTTTAAGCCCCAAAATATAATCACAATTTTGATATCCATTTAGTGTTCAGAAGAGACATTTGAGGTAAAAGCCACTTTCTTCTAAGCCCAAAGAATCACCTGCTTCACAGGTAGCATTCTGATTCGGGCTTATCCATCCACAATCCTACAGGACAGAATCTAAGAAGACACTCATGTCCACAAATACTTAGCTACCAAATATGTTTATAAGATGTGCATTAAAGTCTAAAAAATAACAGCATAGTGAAATCTTCTGTATGTATTATGCCATTTAAGAAGTGCAACATTCTCTCTATCCTTCATAATCTCACTGTGCCAATGTTGGGCAGCTATAGATCATATATTATCTCTATAATATTTTATTGTATGAACTTATTGCAAATTGTTTGTAGTCTGCTATTAATGAACATTATGGTTTTCAGTTGCTTTCCCATGATCTATTGTTGAAGTTGAGTGTATTTTCATATATTATTTATTCTTATTACCTCTTTTGTGTATTTTTCCATCAGAGTGTTTGATTTTTAGTTTCCTTTATAGCTCCTCTCTTTTTCTCTCTTTTGCCAGACTGACAGACAGATGCACATCCTAGTTCCTAATCCATTGATAATTATGGCTATTGATATTATTTACCAGTGCATAACTGATAACTGATCTTTTCATTTGCTTTTGGTGATTTTTGATGTACATAAGTCCTTAAACCTAATGTAATTAAATGTATCAGTAATATCTTTTATGCCTTCTGTTTTTTAAGTTTATTTGAGTATTCTCCTTCATTCCAAGGTTGCACACATATTTGTTTCTATTGTCTTCTAAAAGTCTTATAGTTTTTCCTTTCACAATTAAGTCTGTAACCCAACTGGAATTGATTTTTGTGTATGGTATGATATAAAAATTCAATGTCATTTTTATCCAGCACTATTTTATCTAGCACTATTTATTGCAAGATCCATCTTTTCTTCACTGCTCTGTAATGCCAGCTCTGTTATTCATTTCCCACATATCTATGAGTCAACTTGGGAAGTTCTATATTCTGCTCCATTGACCAATTTGTCTATCCTGGCAATACTGACACATTGTCTTAATTATGATAGCTTCATAATATGTTTGGACATTTGTATACTATTCTCCCACAAAGTTTTTCTCCTTAAAGAACATTTTGGCTATTCATGGCCCTTTGCACTTCCATCCAAATTTTAGAAACAATATGTCAAATTTATCAGGTGTACACATATATAAAATAAAATACAGTAAAATAAAATAAAATAAAATAAATTTCCCATCAGGATCATGATTTTGGTGACCTTAACCCATAGATTAAGTCAAAGAACATTGACATCTTCACTGCAACTTTATGATATGACTCATAATCAATAGCTAAGTCTTAACTATGGCTTTTTAAAATTCATTACTATTATTATTTGTGGTACTTGAGGGTTGAGCCCAGGGCTTCATACATACTGTGCAAGTGCTCTATCACTGGACACACCACTCACTTTTTATATTTTATTTTTTAGCCAGGGTCTCCCAAAGCTATGCAGGCTGCCTCTTCCCTCAAACCCGTGATATTCCTGGGTGCACCTTCCAACTTATTGGGATTATAGGCATGCACCCCAATACCAGGGTTTAACTATGGCTTTTATGTTGTCTTGATTATCTGAGGATATTTTTCTTCCACATAAATTTTAGAACATTTACTGAGTTTCTCAAAAAGAAATTAAGATTATGATTGCACATGTGGCCAGATTCTGTAGCTCACACCTATAACCCCAGTGATTCAGTAGGCAGAGGCAGCAGGACCCCAGGTTTGAGGCCAGAGGCAGCCTATACAACTTACCAAGACCCTGTCTCAACCAAGGCTCTGGGTTCAACCCCTAGGCATCACTGAAAAGAAAAAGATTGCATATGTGTGAGTAAATTTAGGGTGAATTGGTGAATTTATATCTTTATCCAAGAACATAAGTGTATCTTCATGGATTCAGAACACATTTTGTCTTTTATTCAAGTTCCAAGATTTTCTCCATGCAAGTCTTATATATTCCTTTTTAAGATTCTGTTTACTTATTGTTGACAGTATTTTAATTTTTATTAAATTTTCTGTTTGCTGATACCTTTTGTAGAAACTGCCATTAGTTTTTAAATTTTCATCCTGAATTTAGCCATCTCACTAAATTGCTTTATTTTTTCCTTTAATTATTTACTTACTTTTCTATTCTCACAACATTATCAAGGACCTCCAGTGCTATTTTAGACAATAGTAGTGATATTGGCCTTACACCAGGCCCCCCTAGTCTTATAAAAATCCTTTTCCCCAGGTGTGAGATAATAATGAAAAGTAGAGATACACTCAGAACATTATCAGTTCTTTTTAAGGTTATATAGTTTGAGATATTTGGAACTGTGACAAAGTCTACATAATTCAACTCCAAAGACCTTGCTTGATCATTGTCCTTTTAATACACTAGACTTATAATACACTAGACTTAATTCACTTCAATAAATACTTACTGGTTACCTAGTGGTGATAAATATACTAAGACACAAGTGGTTTCTGTCTCATGGGAAATACATTTCTAAAAACAAGAACAATATATAATAATATAATACTTAGTCTCATCCACTCCTCAAAAAACCTTAAAAATAATCACTGGAATGTTCTCAGTAAGTAGACTCCTTAAACAGATTAGTTAACCAGAAGTTGGAACAAGAACATTGCCATTTTTCAAAGTATTAAATTATCCAAGTAAAAGCACAGCATCACTTTTATAAAAAGGCTATTTTACTTACACATGAATAGTAGGCCTTAAAAGCTAAAAGTTAGTCATTTAAAGTTTGCCCTTCCTTCTGAGTGGTTTTTGATTATTCATAATGAGAAGGCACTGCTTTTGAAAGTAGACCAAAGAGGAAATAGATCTTTTCAAAAATTTTCCTAGTGATTACACAAATGAAGGACCTCGTTAATCAAGAGAACTCGGTTGAAAAGTTGGCTTTAGTTGCATATCCACCATGCAATTGTCATTTTTACCCTCTGTCCCCACCCTGTGACATATTTCAGTTTCATACATTTGCAAAACAAGTTTTGTCCTCTTGCATCCATCAAGACTGTAATCACTTTGACATCAAATACTCAAAAAGTATTGCATGGAAGCAGATACCATAGTGCACACCTATAATCCCAGTGACTAGGGAGACTAAGGCAAGAGTATTGGAATTTTTAAGGCAGAGGCTGACTGTGCGATTGGCAGACCCTTTCTCAAAATAAAAAATAAAAAAGAGATTGAGATTGTGACTCACAGGTAAAGCACTTGCCTAGCATGTGTGAGGCTCTAGGTTCAATCCCCCAGTACTGTACCCCTCTCCAAAATATATCATAGGAAAGAAGAAAAATATATTCGGTGGCCATATGTTAAATACCAATAAGGTTTTGGAGCCTGCATCCTTAGCACTATGGTGTCTGATCTTGTCAGATCTCAGAAGCTAAGCAGAGTCAGGCCTTGTTAGTACTTGGATGGGAGACTGCCTGGGAACACCACATGCCATAGGCTTGGGAGAAGGACCTGGAAACCCACACCCAAAAATCAATCAACCATTGAAAATTCTATGAATAGCAGAGAGGCACTAACAATAGTGTTTTGCCTGTTGTACACAGGGTCACTATGAGTCGGACACTGACTTAAAGGCACCGAACAACAACAACATTTGGGATGTTGCGCAAGGCTCAGGATATGGAGAAAGATGTAGTCACTTCTTTCCCCATGTCTCCAAGGTCTGAGGGGAAACACAAAGCAAAGCAGAGATCTCTAATAGGAAAGAATGAGTACTGTAATTAAGGCCTGTTGGAGTGCAAGAGAGTAAAGACAATGTATTAGGTATCTCATACTGCATGATGATATTAATAAAAATTTAGCAGCTTAAAAACAACACAACATGTATTTATTATCTTCTAGTTTCTATGAGGCTGGGATTTAGCTCAGTGGGTAGAGCGCTGCGCTGCTGTCTCTGAGATCCCAAGTTCAATTCCCAGCACTGCAAAAATGGGAGAAGGGCCTGGCAACCCACTCCCAAGGCAATCCCGAAACTGTCAGCCATTGAAAACCCTATGAGGGTCGCTATGAGTAGGATACCGACTTGATGGCACCTAACAACAACAACAAAGTTTCTATGAATCAGGTTTAGGGGCACATCTTAGCTAAGTCCTCTCTGGAGTCATACAAGCCTGAAATCAAGGTGTGTGCTGGGGCTGGGATCTCATCTGAGACTTGACAGGAGGATTCTCTTCCAGGTTCACACGGCTGTTGGTAGCAGTCAGTTCTTTTTTATTATTTTTCTTTTCTTTTCTTACCTTTTCTTTTTCCTTTTCTTTTCTTTTTTCTTTTCTTTTCTTTTTTCTTTTCTTTTCTTCTTTGCTTTTCCTTTCATACTGAGAGCTGAACCCAGGGTCTTATACATGCTAGGAAAGTGCTCCACTGCTGAGCTACATTCTCAGCCCCTTTTTTATTTTTTATTTTAAGTCAGGGTCTCACTATGTCTTGTAGGCTGCCTCTGGCCTCGGCTTTGTAATCCTCCTGCCTCAGCTTCCTGAGTCGCTGGGATTACAGGCACGTACCATGGCACCCCCAGCTCAGCACTCAATTCTTTGTAGGTTGCCATAATGAAAGCCTCAGTTTCTTGTCAGGTAACAACTGGAGGATGCCCTCAGCCTCTTACCATGTGGTATTCTCCAATATTGAAGCTTGCTTCTTCTAATCTAGCAAGAGATAGAGAGACTCCACCAAGATCTAATCTTGTGTAACATGATCAAGTTCATGTAGTTACATATTCTGTGTATCTAAAAGCAAATTATAAGTTCTACCCATGCAAAAGGCCATGAGTACTATATAATGAGGACAGTCTTAAGATATTTGACATGGATATCTAATCTTTTCAATGGGTCATAGCCAATGGCTGCAAACCTGGATTAGTGTCCCAGACAGACTACATAAACTCACAGAAAAAGGGTAAAGATGAGTTAGAGAACTTTAGTCATCAAGACTATTTGTTACATGGAGCAGAGGGGTGGAGATAGGTTGAAAATGAATGCTAATTTTAGTAACCAGCTTTCCAGAACTCTTACCACGCAGTCACATTCCTTTCAGAGGAATTTACGTGTCTTGTCCCCCCCCCCCGAAACCACAACCCCATGAGGTTACTTCTATTATGATTCCCCTTTTGCAGATGAAGTAGAGGTGGAATGACATGAAGACATCTTCCCCCACAGAAACAAATGGAGACCTGCTTGTAAATAACCCTGTTATCCCTTGTCCAGGAATTTAATTTTATCCTGAAAATACTTAGAGGATGTTTAAACTGAGAAAGAATGTAAGAAGTTGTACTTATTGGAAATTTGAGGCAATGAGCATGTGTTGATGGGGAATAGTCAATGCATTAGGGTCAGAGGATGGCAGAGCTCCATTTTGAAAATATCACAGTAATCTAGATAAGAAAGGCTGAAGGACTGGTATGAGTCAGAAGCAGTGAGGTTGGAGGAGAGGGTGTAGAATTAGGAGATATTTATCAGGTAGAATTGATAGCACTCAGCCACTAGATGGATGTGGGGATTGAAGGGATCAGGAGTAATTCCTAGGGTGCCAATGGGATAACTGAGTGAATGATAGTGTCATTCACAAAGAGGCTAACAAGTGGAGGAAAGGGATTGTAAGGAAGAGAGTTGGGGTTCAGTTAGGAGAATTTCAGTGGATTCAGTTCTTATTAAAGCAGGAGGTGAAGTCATCAACTAATGTGCAGAAGGGTTGCTGAGAGTGGAGGAGATCTGGAATTATTGCTGTGATGGATGCAATGGGGAATTAATGGTGAATGAGGTTATGGTTGGAGACTCAGGCCCGAGGGAGGTTGGGGTGTGTGAATTTGTCATGGTGTCAAGCATGGGGCTCTGTGTGCATCTTTAGTGTCCCCAATAGAGAAGAAAAGAAATGAATGATGAAACTTATTCAAGGAGGGAGATGGGCAAAAAGGAGTAGCTGGAGGATGAGGGAGGAGGTATTTTAACCATTGATCATGGCACATTGGCTAGTAGGGTGGCAAGGAAACTCAGTACAGAGAAGGCATTAGAAGGGGTGGACCCTTGGCTTTCCATTGTCTTCCAGTTGCATGAAGAGCAAATTCCAAAGTCTTCCTCAAGACCATAAGGTTCTACATGACCTTGCCCTGGCCATTCCTTGACTTGTGTAATAATTTTATTCCTGCTGTATGGTGTTTGCCACCTCTGGTCCCTCTGCCCAGACCTCCCTTCAAGATACCTACATGGCCCTCTCTGACTTCATTCAGTTTTCTCTTTGAGTGTTGCCTCCTCAGAGTGGCCCTCCTTGAATTTATTTGAAACAGGAGCTCTTTTTAACTATCCATCCCTTTGTTCAACATTTTGCTGTGTTTATTGAGACAAGGTCTTGCCATGTAACCCAAGCCATCCTGGAACTCCCTATGTAGCTAGGCTGGCCTTGAACTAAGGATCCTCCTGCCTCTACTTCCCAAGTGCTAAGATTATAGGCATGCAACACCATGCCTGCCTCAACATATTTTTCATTGTTAGTAGCTATCACTATTAGGCATTATGTTACATCATTATTGTCTCTTTATATTTTCTTTCCCACTAGACTAAATGCCAAGAAAATAACAATTCACAATAACTTTCATTAAATAATTCTTTCTTATTTTTCAAAAGCCAAACAATTTGAATGTCTAATGAAAAGTCTTTGAGTACCTTATCCATTCAGTCCACCTTCCTTAGAAGATAGCCACATTAAGTTGGGTGTGGTGGCACATGCCTATAATCCCAGTGACTCAGGAGGCAGAGACAGGAGGATCACAAGTTCAAGACCAGAGGCAGTCTGCATAATTTAATGAGACCCTGTCTCAAAAAGTAAAAAAAAAAAAAAATGGGCTGAGGGTGCAGCTCAGTGGTATAGCACTTGCAAAGCATGCAAATGTGAGCCCCTGGGTTCAATCCCCAGTACCAGGAAAAAATAGAGAAGGAGGAGGAAGAGGAGGAGGAGGAAGAGGAGGAGCAGCAGCTAGCCACATTTACAACATGCTTGTGTATCTTTCCTGGTTGTGAATGCAAATGTAAACCAACGTGAATATATGATCTTAGCATTATCTTTTGATTTTACATGAAAGAGTCCACTGCTAGACTACTGGCACTTCTAATTTGCATCTGTTCCTCATCATTGCATAGAATAGTTCTCATTTCTATTTTGAGGATTTGGAGATTTGGGATTCTTCCTTTTATGCTAACCAGGGTTTCATTATATACCATGCATGATTTAACTGGACCCTCACCCACAGGCATTTAGCTCTTTCCTAATTTTTCTCTATTAATTCAATAGATTACTTTGTGCATACATTATTATTCCTGTGTATAAATACAGCTGTAGAATAAATTCCCTGAAATGAGTAAAAGACTACAGACATTTATGATTTTGGTAGATAATGCCAAATTGCCTCCACAAGGATTGTACCAATTTATGTTCCTACTGTTGTTGTTGTTAGGTACTATCAAGTTGGTATCCGACTCATAGAGACCCTATGTACAACAGGCAAAACACTATTGTTGGTGCTTCTCTGCTATTCACAGGGTTTTCAATGGCTGATTGTGTTTTGGGAGTGGGTCACCGGGCCCATTTCCCAAGCCTACAGCACCTGGTATTCCCAGGCGGTCTCCCATCCAAGTACTAACCAGGCCTGGACCCTGCTTAGCTTCCGAGATCTGATGAGATTGGATACCACAGTGGTAGGGCTGCAGGCATGTTCCTATTAGTCATGTGTAAAAGTTCCTTTTTCTCTATAGCCTTCCCTACAGCAAAATTTTACCAATCCGAACGGAAAAAAAAAAAAATTAGTTCAGTATACTGTTTTATTGCATGTCTCTGATTATGAGCTTCCTTTCTTATGTAAAGAGATTTTTAAATACTTACATGCATTTTTATTTTCTATAAACAATGTATTGCTTTCCTTTGGGAAAAAGACTTGTATATTTTACTACTATATTCTCAGGACCTAAAATAGTACCTCATCTATATTGTTAGGTGCCACTGAGTCAGGTCTGACTCATGGAGACCCTATGTACAACAGAACAAAACACTACTCAACACTGGGCTATGAACATGATCTTTTTATGTCTGAGTCCATTATTGCAGTCACTGTGTTTCTTTTCATTTTGAGCTGTGCAACATCAGCAAAAGGAGGTCCCAAGAGCTTTACTCTATTCCCATTCATTAAGGTCGACTCCACTTTGAGGAGGTAACTCTTCCCCAGTCATCTTCTGAGTGCTTTCCAACCTGGGAGGTCTCATTTTCTGTCACTGTATCTGACAGTGTTTCTCTGCTAATCATAGGTTTTTTAATGGCTGATTGTTCAGGAGTGGGCTGCTGGGTCCCTCTCCCTAGTCTTAACCTAGAAGCTCAACTGAAACCTGTCCACCATGAATGGCCCTGCTGGTATCTGAAGATACCAGTGGTATAGCTGTCAGCATCACAGCAACATGCAAGCCCCCACAGCATGACAAGCTAACAGACACATGGAGGACATGACCTATAGGAGATTCTAAATATTTCTTGAATCAATAAATAAATTAGAGACAAGGGTAACATTCTTACCCAAAGAAGCAAAGAAAAGAAGTAGAAGAAGGAAGGAAACATTCTCATATTCATATGGTTGTGGAGTTGGAGCCCTGTAAAATGATGATATGTCTTTAGATGTTAGCAAAGGTTATAGTTACAAAGATCCTTATAACAGAGAAACACAATGTCAAGAGAGGACACAAAATAAAGCATCACACTATGAGCTACTCAGGGCAGAATGTATACCTCTGAGCCTACTGAGGGACACAGGTAAAAATGACATTATGATTATAATCAAGCATCCCATTTATGCCACCCAAGAAGACAACGAAGGCCTCCTTACTTTGGTTCTAACTATACCCCTTATCTTCTCATTCTTCTGTTAAATTTCATTCTCTGTGTGGCCGACTTGGTTAATCAACACCTTTGATCTTGAATCCACTTTTTTCCCTGTCTCCTTTCCTTCCATTGTTCAGATTCAACCTCTCTCAACATGTCCTCTTGGTCAGGATTCTGGGACCTTCTGCCTCTCTGCCTTTGGGACCCCTCTCTTTTTCCCTTGTTCCCCTGACTGTTAGATACAAAAGAGTAAATTTTCTTTCATTCCTTCCTCTTGTGTTTCAGCAGCAAATGGCATCACTTGTAATTACCAAAGCCACATCCTGGAAAATTCCTCTCTCTCAAAAATGTAGGCAGCTGTCATTGAAAATGACTTACTAAACTCAGATGGCTCTTTAACAACTTTAGGGATGACAATCATTAAAATGAAAGTATATCCTTCAAGTCTTTGTGGAGCAACTCAGCTGTTGTTGAATCTTTTTCTTTATAGTGTCACTGTGTTGTTTAGGAGATATTTCTTTTGTTCACTATATTATAAAAAACAATCCTATTACTGCAAATTCAATTGAATTTAGCAAGAATTTATTGAGCATCTAGTAATGTTTCTAGCATTGTGCTGAAAGTTGTGGGGAAAACAGATGAAGTATATGATATACCCTTGCCCTCGAGGAGTGTAGAATTTTAGAAAGAAACAATATGTATGCAAATAATCCAATTATCCTGGAAACCCACAGAGTGCAAATATGGAAAGGCAGAGAATAAAATAAGTCAAGTGGATATCAACTATGCTACAAACACACTGGAGCATTCATCTACACTGGACAAGCCAAACTCACTCCTTCCTTAGGATGTCTGCCTGAAAGTACTACCAATAAACCACCACATGGCTTCCATTTCTGATCACACATGAATCAATAAGGCTTTCCCTATTGACCAATGTAAATTTCCCAGTCCTCTTCAGCCCCAAGCACACTTACTCCTTTTACTTTCTTTGTAGAGCATTAGTCTCTAAAATGATGTGGCTCATTGATTTTTTTACTTGCTCATTGTCTGCTTTCTCTTATCAAATGTAAGCTCCATGAGTAGGGCTTACATTTCTCTACTTTGGTCTAGTCCCTGGTATGTGTCCAGGTACTATCAGTGCCTGTGCAGGGTAGGGATTTAATAAATCCTTGAATTAATGAAACAAATAAACAAAAATAGATGGGATTAACTCTCTCTAAGAGAGAAGAAGAGAAAACACAGGTTTCTGGAAGTGCTATATGTGGCCTCATGGATATCACCTGAAGATTGGGTGACATTTCAATTGAGAAAAAAATGGATACTGACTAATTATCCAGTTTGCTGGTAAATATCTTGCTAGAGAGAAGAGTTGGTAGGCTTTTAGAATTATTTCTTCCCACTATAGAGATATGTCAACACTAACATGATCCACTGTACTTTTCAAAGCTATACTTTTCAAAGCACTGTACATTGAAGAGATTTCTGAATTGGGAGAGAAGAAGGGCTCCTATAGCCACTGATAATCCATAAACACCCATCAGGATGCTTGGATTTTACCAATGACAGAATCTGCTTCAGGGTTCAAGGGCTTACTTAATGTTATTAGGAAATTAGTTGAAAAAGAAACTTGATGACTTCAAGACAAGGAATTCGAGAGAAATTAAATTTAGTGTCTTGGGAGACATGTGACAATGTGATTGAATACATTTTGTGGAACTTATTTTCAAAGACAGGGTCAGGTTCTATTGCCCAAGAAATAACCTATGTACACTGTTGTTTGTCTTTTTTCCCTCTAGTTCAGTCAATCACAAAATCTCATCAAATCAACTTTGTTATCAATCCCTTGAATTCATTTGCTCTCCATTCTTCCCAATGCTATTACTTTTGTGCATTCTCCATAGCTCTTTCCTGGCTGGCTCCAATTGCCTCCTAATAAGATTCCCTGTCTCTGCTTTGCCTCTTCTGATCTAATCTTCACATGCAGCAGCATAACTTCTAAGGAGCAAATGTGACACATTACACTCCTGCTTAAACCTGTTAAGGTCTTTCTATTATCTTATGGGTAAATTCCAAACTCTGAATTATGATATCCAGGGCCATCAAAGATTTATCTCTTTTATCCCCCACCAGCATCATCTCTCAACATTCTCCCAAATCCTTCCCTAGCTCTACCTCCTACACTCTGTGTCATAGAAAATTGGAACTGCTTGTTGATCCCCAAACTAGCAGCTCTCTCTCCTGATTCTGAAGTAATAAGG
This sequence comes from Pedetes capensis, assembly GCA_007922755.1. Lineage (NCBI taxonomy): Eukaryota > Metazoa > Chordata > Mammalia > Rodentia > Pedetidae > Pedetes > Pedetes capensis. The sequence continues at coordinate 17,832 of VMDO01029056.1, forward strand.
TCTGTTATCTTACCCTATTGACCTCGCTCTGCAATTTCACTTATGCTCCTACCCAAGAAACTCTTCTTGCCCTGAAAGACCCATGATGGATACCTTGGTGATCCAGGAAACTTGTCTTGGAGTCCCCAATGTACCCAGTCAGTGCTGGCTCTTCACACTGCCTCTTGCCCCTCTACTTCCATTGTACCCTGTGCTCCTGCTCTTATGTTTATCATTCTTCCTGTCTTAAACATTGCTTCACTTCTCTGTTCCCCAAACAGCCTAAGAGTTCCTTCAGGTCAAAGTATGCCTTGTGTACCTTTATGCCCTTAGCATCAAATATAAATCTGGCACACTAATAAATATTTGTTAACTTTGAAATCCCCCACATGTCTGTGAGCTTGTCATGCTGTGGGAGCCTGCATGTCACTGTGATGCTGAAAGATATGCCACTGGTACTTCAGACACCAACAGGGCCACCCATGGTGAAAAGATTTCAGCTGAGTTTCCAGACTAAGACAGACTAGGGAGAAGGACCTGGCAGCCCACTCCTGAAACAATTGGCCATTGAAAACCCTTTGAACAGCAAAAAACACTGTCAAATATAGTGCTGGAAAATGAGCCTCCCAAACTAGAAGACATTCAAGAAATGACTGGGGAAAAGATACCTCCTCAAAGTAGAATTGACCTTAATGACAGAAATGGAGAAAAGTCCCAGGGACCTCCTTTTGTTGATATGGCACGAATCAAAATGAGAAGAAACGTAGTGGTTAAAGATAATCTACATGACATCCTATTGGGTAGTGTTTTGTTCTGTCATACATATGGTTGCTATTAGTCAGACCCAACTTGATGGCACTTAACAATAACAATAACTTTGAAATAGTATACCCATTTCAACTGGCAAAGAGAAGAAAGCCACTAGCAAAATCACATTTGGCAGAATTAATACTAGTTGTAACCTTTTAGTATCAGTCAAGATAGTTTAGGTGGGGTGGACAGAGTGGGTTTGGGTATTAAAATCTATGAGGTCAATGCTGCTGAGGAGCTTGAAAGACCCAACCAAGAACAGTTTTCAGCTCTTATTTTCTCAGCAAGGCAGCATCTGGTGCCTGGCAGAAGGGGAATGGGGTTGCCATGTCACTGAACAGCAATCACAGAGTGGCCACTGAACCAGCAACCTAAACACTCTTCCCTGGGCCAGAAGGTGGCTGTAGGGAAAAGGTGGTGGCACAGCAAGCATTAGCTGGAAGAAGAAGCAAAGTTCATGGTGGCTACAGGCAGGAGAACTGCTTCTCCAGGAGAACCTTGTTAATTACTACTGATAGGCACAAGGCCAGAGTGAGAGGCTAAACACCCACATTTTAGAATGCAGCTAAACAAATATACTGTTCATAAAGTCTCCCAAGCAAAGAAACTCAAAAACATCTTTCCTTTGCCTCTTATTATTTACATCTGGCCAGTTACCAAATCTTAGTGATGATTATCTACTAATATCTAAAGACATTCTCTCCTTTTATCCCTCTTTGCCTCCATCTTTAGTTGAGCCTTGGCCATTTGAATATATGCTTTCCTTAACAGCCTACTAACAAGTTTTCATGTGCTACAATAATCTCTTCAATCTATCCTCCATAGGTCTGGAATTTATATTTCAACAGTAGTTGAACATGGTTATGTTACCCTCTTTCTCAAGAATAGTTTTGAGTTTCTAATTGCCTACTGAATAAAGGCCAGTTGTTCAGCATTGTTTTTATTGTTGTTTGTTTGTTTTTGCAATATTGAGGGGTTGAACCCAGGACCTTGTGCATACTTTGCAAGTTCTCTGTTACTGAGCTGCATCCCCATACTCTTTTCTGGTTTTTAAATGGAGACAAACTCAATTAATTACACAGGCTGCCTCTGGCCTCAAACCTGTGATCCTCCTGCCTTTCTTTCCCAAATTGCTGGGATGATAGGCATGCATCAGCGCACTAGTGCTTAGCATTCTTTAGAAACTGTGTACTGGTTTTCTCATTTGCAATATGGAATAATAGAATCAAGTCCATAGGGCTCTTTGAAGATTAAAAAGTTTAATATATGTGAAGCTTAAGACCTGTAAAGACTATATAAGTATTAGCTACCTTTAACAATATTATTTTTATTAGAGTGGTATCTAAGATTCCTTAGGATCTGATTCCATTTCATTGGATAAATAGAAGAATATATATCAATGTAGACACAGGATTCAGCCTGGCTGGGATTCAAATGCAATCACTAGCTGTGAAATATTAGGCAAGATACCACTCCAAGTTTCAATTTCCTCACCTTTATAAGAGGAATAACAAGAGTTTCTACCTCAATGGGTTATTTTGATAAGTGTAATGCAGAGGAAAGGATTGGCAAAGGTGATTATAAAAGAGACATCTGAGAGTTGAAAAGACACCCAGGAAGGAATATTCTTCCAAATGCCAAAGGAATAGAATTTGAAGGAAGATATGGTGGTGATTTAAAATATCCCCAAAGAATCAAACTGGATAACGTTCTCAAGAAGTCTTAGATTTTGCACATAGCAATGGTTTAATAGCAGAAGTGTTGGGAAAGTGATAGAGAAAGCTATTGCAGTGTTGTATGGAAATGGCAATGTTGCAGAAAGTGTATCTGAAAAAAAATTCCTTGAAAGTCAAGTTTCCCCGAGATGTTTTTGAGCCTCTACACCATCTGGAAAGACAGGTACACATAAATTTGAGTCTCAGAATCATAGTTTCAAGATTTGCTCGTGCCTAGGAGGCATGCACACTATTGTTCATAGGAAACACCTGCCAGGTACAGCATTGCTATCTGCCAGCCCTTGATTTATGTGTTTCAATAGTGGCATCATTTACTCTTCACAACTCTCATCATCAAATTCAGTCTGGTTCCAGACATAGTGAATCTACTCATACATGATACCCCTCAATTTCATGGAACTTAACATGTTGAGTGTGTATACATACAGTGCCAGGTATTGCTAAGGGCTTTTGGAGATGCATTAGAGTATAAAAAAGACAAAGCCATATCTTACAAACATCAAAACTTAAAGCTATAACCTATTCTGTTGTACTTTCTACGTCAGTGGTTATGGGAAATATGTCAAAAGCATGTTATCATGGATCAGGACAGCCAAACTTCCCAACTAAGGAAAATCCTGTTAGGTCTCTTTTATTTCTCAGAAAACATGTTGAGATGTGGAGCCCTTCTAGGAAGGTATATTGGGATGGCAGATGATCTGGTACTAGAATGGTCCCCAGTGTGAGAATCTATTGATAATTCTATTAATCAATTTGCTTCCTGAGAAAAGAGTATGCTTTATCAATGTTTCCCTGTAAGTTGGAAATAGTCAAGCCAGTGACTTTCCCCATAAAATGAGTCACTTTTCAGAAAAGTTGTTTCCTTAGCCATACCTGGGGACAGATTCTACCTCACCTTCTCTACCTTTTATCTAACTGCACTTCTGTTCCAGCAAATGACTTTTGTTTGCATTGGAATAGTAACTTGTTTGCTCTTCGAGCCTCTGACCTTGCCCTGCTAAAGTTGGAAACCTTAGTTTTTCTTAGATGTCAGAAGTGAAGTCAATATGTAACCCTTTCAAAACTCCTTAGGAAACCCCTACCAGTATCTTTCCATACCCCAGGAACCCTTGCCCACTTCCACTTGTCAGTCCCCCACTGTATCCTTTATCCAACATGTTTATTATTCCCCTATGACCTCATACAGGGCAGTCTTTTGAATCCTCACATCTAGAATGGCAAATGACACATTGGAGTTTCTTAATTTTTAATAAATTACAAAGAAACAGTTACAGTGTCCATCATATTATTTTGTTGTTGTTGTTAGGTGCCATCGAGTCAGATCTAACTCATAACAACACTCATAGGGTTTTCAATGGCATATTGTTTTGAGATTACTTTGGGAGTAGATTGCCATGTCCTTTTCCCATTTTTGTGGTGCTGTGGATCAAAGCCAGGGACTCAGAGAGCACAGAGAGGCACTCTACCAACTGAACTAAACCCCATCCTGGCCATCATATCATAGTACTCACTAAATGGGGAATGAATGAATGAATGAATGAGTAAACAAAATGCTGATGTTTCCATCAGGAGCTAAAATACAGAGCTGCTAGAATTTTTAAGGAAGACTTGAGGTGTGGTCTGTTGTAAAATCAGGAGAAGAAACTAGTTCTTTTTGATGTTTAAAAGAAAAGAGAAAATTATCAGTAGACTTGAAAAGCTATTCCTCTGCATAATAATTTTATTAATGTTATGAGGAAGGCCGAGCCCATTTATTGTAAAATGACAACCATTTCACAGAAATTGCTCGGGGCCAGTCTGGGGATGAAAAGTGTTCCTTTTCACTGTGTGCTTTCATGTACCATCCAGAGGGCCAAGGAGAGACAAAGCACTAACTTGGATCCTGTTTGGAAGAATCAATCTTTTATTAGAGACTCTGCTTCTTTCACTGAAAGCCTAGAAGCCCTGAGACTAAACGTACAGAGTGACACTTCTATGCTACATCCTATTCAACGGGCCATAAGTTACAATGGTTCAGAAGGAGGACCCTATGGATGCTGTAGGAAGGCAAAAGGAGGAAGTCACAGGCAGAGTGGAGCAAAGCATAGGCGCATGATGTCACCTGCTGACAGGGAAGCCCCAAGACACAGGAAAAGGGAAATATCGATGACAAAAGGAAGTTATAAGCCAAATACAGAGGCTTTAATATGGACCCCAGAAGATCTTACCTTTGCATGTCTAGCACTTTCTGGGTGACTCTCAGGGTATTGCCTTTATAATCTTATTTATTTATTTATTTATTTAGCTTTTTACCTGATTTGACTATCCAACTCTCAATTTTGCAATTGCCTTGTGACTCTAGTCCCTGGTCAATTTCCGGCCAGTTAGTCCTTGCTCTCAGAACTCAGGCTGGGTTGCCCTCTCTTGCACTTGCTATGTCACTGGTATTTCAGATACCAGCAGGGCCACCTATGGTGAATATATTTCAGCTGAAATTCCAAACCAAGAAAGACAAGGGAAAAGGACTTGGCAGCCCAATCCAGAAACAATTAGCCATTGAAAACCCTACAAAGTTTTGAAAACCCTACAAAGGTCATTCGCAGCAAAATGGATGGAATTAGAGAAAATTATTTTAAGTGAACGAACACAAGCTCAGAAAGAGAAACAACACATGTTCTCACTCATATGAGAGAGCTGACTCAAAATTACAAGAAGGAAAAATCCTACTCAAAGGTCAGATCACATTAAAAGGGGGGGAGGGAAGATAAGAATGAGGTCAATACAAATG
>VMDO01029057.1:0-23126 GCA_007922755.1 Pedetes capensis
TTTCTTTATGTGTTATGCTATCAAAAATAACATCCCTGGAGGGATGAATTTGTGAAGCTCTGCAGGACCTGTTGAACAAATCTGCCTTATAATAGATTGGTTCCCACAGAGATTAAATTTGAGAAAACATAAAATGATAAAATCTGTATTTTAAAATTGTGACAAAAGTGAACATCTGAGTAAGAAAATCTCATCTCTACCCATCAAGCCAATCTCTTACAAAACATAGTACTTTAACAAATGGCATGGTAAATTTCCAAAGTAACAACTTGTTATTTTATTTAAAGTACAGTAATAGACCACTGCAGTCAGCTTCCTTTGCTCAACATAAGGGAAATGCAGAAGAAGCGTTGGTTAAAATTATTTTTACTGTCTAGATTTTTTTCCATATCCAAATGTGGGCTTCTCTCTCTCGTTCTGCATAATATGCTGATCAACACAACCAAGCCTGCTTCCCCTTGCTTCTCTCCAGCCTTCTAATTTATATTTAAGCTTCTTGAATGATGAATAAACACCCACTTCATAGTTATATTTATTTTTTTCTCTCTCCACCCCATAAGGAAAGGGAAAAATGAGCTGATCACAAAATACACTATTCCAGAATCATATTCTTCCTTAGAATACCTGGTAGTCTTGGAATGTCAGGTTATCTGGGAGAAACGGGAGTAAGAGAATTACTTGGAGTTATTAATAAATGCCCAGACTTAACCAGATTCATCCTTGTTTTAAATCTGAGTGCACTCTAGTTCCTTCCTATTCCATTGGCTTTAAAGAAACCCACATAGAAGTGTGGAAGAACGTGTTTTTCCTTCATTCTAAACCAATGAAAGAAAGATTCTCAACACACCTAATTAAAAGGATTGTTTTTGCACCTTATGAGAGTGTCACAAGGACTGCAGACTTTGTCTACTTTACAAAAATAATGCAGAAGTAAGACGATATTAGCTGTTAGAAAATAAAGACAAAGAGAGCAGCAATAGAAGAGATCTACAATTGCATAAATGCTTTCAATGAGCTATATATGGGTCCTGCTGACTGGAAGCAGCCTGGGATATTATTAGAAGAGTTCTTCCTCAAGAGAGCTCACTTAAGACCTATGTGAAGCCCACCAAATGGATAAACCAGTAGAAACACTGAGGCTAAGAGGGTAGTAAGTCATGGAGGTAGAGGGAGCATCAGCTTGCCAAGTAAAATGCAAGAGTTGGACTCAGATGGGAAAGTTTTAGAAAATGCACAGAACTACCCCATGAAGAGAGAAGCCAGTGCTACATACTCTCCACATCAAAAATAATCAAAATCAGAGTTCAATTTAAATAAGATCTTGTTTCTCTCTTATCTCTCCTCCATTTTACCTGCATCATGTAGAGTTCAAATCAGCAGATGAGGAAAAATATGGAGCACAAAAGACAGAAAATAAAACAGGCAGATAGGTTCTCCTCATGAGTCACTGCAGATTTTCAAACATGAAAGAATGATAAACTACTAGAATTGAGACAAAGGACTAAGATTTTGACATATTTGATACCTTGTTGTTGTTAGGTGTCACCAAGTCATGTCCAACTCATAGTGACCCCTATAGGGTTTTCAATGGCTGATTGTGTGAGGGTTGTTTTGGGAGTGAGCTGCCACATCCTTCTCCAGTTATTATGCTGGAGATTGAAACCAGGACCTCATAGAGTGCAGAGTAGACTCTATCAACTGAGCTAAACCCTAGTCCTATTTGATACTTTGCTGGAATATAGTTGCTTTATGTCACTTTCACTCAAAAAATTATGCAATCACCTTCTTGAGCATATGTGTGTCTAACTGGAGACCATATTTCTCATTCTATCTTGTAACTAGTTGTGGGTATAAAACAAGGACACCATAAAGAAATGTCAATGCAAGTGATTTAGAGAAGATTTAATTCATGTTGGTAGACTTTGTCTTCTTGTTTCATCAGCCTATGATGTAGAAAATTAAACTTTCTACAAGCAACTCTTGATGGAAAACAAAAAATCTCAAGATTCCGGGTCCCTGAGTTATTTCATGAAGTGGAGCTGCTGGTTATATAGCAGAGTATCTGGTCTTTTTGTTTGTTTGTTTCCTCATCTTTCTTCTTCCTCCTCTTCGATTTCCTCCTCCTCCTCCTCTTCTTCTCCTTCTCCTTTGTATTTCTTCTTCCTCTTCCCCTTCCCCTTCCTCCTCCTCTTCCTCTTCTTCTCTGTCTTTGTTTTGTTTTATTAACCCTATGTTTTTTTAATCTCTTAGTATTTACTTGATGATGTGGCATGACTCAAAATGAGCAGAAACATAGTTGCTGCAACAATGCATTCAAACATGCAAAAGATCCTCTGCTTAGCACAGTGATGGGGAATGTTTCATTCTGTTGTACATAGGGCTGCTTTAGGTTGGACCAGACTTGACAGCACCTAACAACAGCAAGTATTTATACTAATTTGAAGATGTAACATAGAAGGAAGGTGATGCCATTATCACAGTCTAAATTATGTGGCGGTGTGCCTTAAAATCATATTTGGAAAACAGAAATAAAGTACCAAATATCATGCAATGAATAAAATTTTGAGTTATCTTCTAAGAGATGACTATGCTTTAATTGCAGAATGAAAACAACACAAATATCTGCAATTAACCAAAGAGAATAATAATGGATGTTGATAGCTAATTTTTATACTTGAGACTTAGAAACTCCACTGAGAAAAATCCCTCGACATTTGTCTTCTTGCCTAAGAACTATATTTCCAGCCATTCTAGCAGATGAATAGTATTACATAAATTACTACACCACATTTCTCCCTATTTACTTATTTATGTGTTCATTTTTAAAAATTTTTCTTTATATGGTGCTGGGGGTTGAACTCAGGTGATTAATATACATAGTTGCATATATCATTTGTCTACCTTTTTCATTACTAAATCTAAGTGAGTTTTTATGAATAGGTAATACTATTTTATATATTCTATTATCATTGAACACTTGCCTTTAAACTTTGGTTGATACAAATAAATCTGCTTTGAGGTTTACTCTACAAGGTTTATTGTGGAAATACACTATTATTTTTCTTGAGTACATATCTAAAATTGACAATACTGTGTCACACTGCTGTTAAACATTTATTATTATAAATAATGAGATAGCACATTTTCTAGATGATTGTTCTTGTGGATATGTGCACCATTGACATATGAAAGTTCTAAGGATTGCAAATACTTATACATATCTTATGGCTCTCTGTTAAATTCCAGACATTTTCTCCAAAAATACTACTGTTAAAAAATTTTCAATTCCTTATTGACCCATCAAATTTGTTTCATGTACTATAACTTTTGTCACTGTAGCTGTTCTTGATAATGTCTTTTTGTTCTTGACTTTCAGGAATTTAAAAACATATATTCTGCTTTCCATTATTTTGTTAGGGATATAGATTGAAATTATTTTCTCCATGTCTGTGAATTATGTATTTTCCTAATAATATCTTTTAATGGCAGGACATTTTTACTTTACTGAAGTCCAATTTACTTATATTTAGGAAATTTATCTCTATGGTAATTTCTATGTTGCAATGGTTTTCTGCTTCAAGGTCATAGTTATTTGATTCTTTAAAAGAAATTTTGTGAATGTAGCTATATATTACGTTAAATTTTGCATGTAACAGGTTGAAATTAAGGTTCTTTGTGTGTTTGAATGTGTGTATCCAATTGTTCCAGCCCTAAATTTAAAACAAAAATTAAATAGGCATTAATTTCTTGGCCTAACTTATGAAAACTCAATTAAATAAAATTTATGTAGGTATATTTCTTGTATTATACAATATCTATTTATTATATCTATTCTGGATTATGTATTTGTATATCCTCATGTCAATACCACATTCTTTTGATTATTGTGGTTTTATAGTAGTCTTGTAATCAGTATCCAGTTTTGGTCTTTTTTCTGTTTGTTTAAACTGTGCCAAGTCTTTTGGAATTATATACAAATATTAGAATCTCTGTTGCATTGGAAACAATGGGAGCACAATTAAGAAGAGTAAAAAACAGATCCAAAGCTATGCCACACATATATTGAGTCAAACAGAGGCAATTTGTCATCCACAGGTAAACTTGAAACAAATGCAATTCTCAGGCATGGAGGAAAAGGACGAGTGCCATTCAGGGAGTGAACTCACATCCTAAGAGAGAAGTCTTGGTGAATAAATTGAACTTAAAATCTACCTATGGTGCTGCCATTGCCATCGTCATAACTACAGAAGTTACAGGTATTTAGTCCTCAACTATCAATGTCACTGGTGCCTTGACAGTTTTATCACACAAGGCAAGTGTCTTCAGTCCTCTCATAACGTGTAATGAGGAAGATCCAGCAGCTAACAGAGCTAAAGGAGTTCCCATGCTCACCCTCTGACCTGCTGGCAATAGGGCACTTCAAAAATCTGTTCCATTTATCACACTGGGCTTAGCATCTCCTGTCCTGCCTGTGGCTGTCCAGAGACCTTTGCTCTCTGATTAAAATCACTAACCTTACTGTGGTTGTTCATTCTTATAGAGTCTTGGAAGAAATGGCAGGGGAAGAAAAAGTCACAACAGACTAGTATCATTCTGCAATAAGAAGGTAACTGTAACAACAACAAAACCTTTCTGGACTGGCTATGTTCAGTTATAATGTCTCAATATTCCAAGAAGTAACTGGAAAAAGTATACTTTAGCTAAAGTAGATCTGATTGTAATAAAATGTTTTAAACTGCATTTGAACTCTGCATTTGTTAGAATCATAACAGAAGACTCATAATAAATTGACTGTAATCTAATTATAGAAATAAGTTGTTAGCACATCAGAACATTAAACTTTAAAGCAAAATAGCTGTCTATCCACACAACTGCAAAGAAATAATAATTTAGGGAGACATCCTGTGTTTATATTCCATGCCACTGAAAATATGAAAAACACAGGAAATGTTAAACTAATTTATAATGAAGTGAAAAAATAAGCAAGGCTTATTAGTAGGAATTTAGTTCAGAAACAAAATTTCTGTCTATGACTTAGTTTTATGAATTTTAAGTTATTTATATTGGAAATACAAGAGACTGGGAATTGTATACAGTTCCTTCATATAATTATCAAGCCTACTTTTGTTTGCTTAATGCCACTCTAATCATGAGGCTTTCCATGAAAGTACTAACATCCAAAAAGTGTATGGACATAATTTTTGAATGAATAAAATACGATCTTGAGTACTATACAATATTGATACAATTATACCTACCTACTTAAAATGTAATGCAAATTATCTTGAAATAACCTATAGAGAGAAATCCACAACATTCTAATAGTACATAAAAGTTGCAGAGTAACAATTTATATTTCAGATTAAGAAAGGAAAATAGAGTTTATAAGAAGTAATGGAAGTATGATTTATACTTGTGGTTGTTAGGTGCCATCGAGTTGTGTCCAACTCATAGAGACCCTCATAGGGTTTTCAATGGTAGATTGTTTCAGGATTGCCTTGCAAGTGGGTTGCCACATCCTTCTCCCAAAAAACCCATGTCTGGTAATATGGAAATTGTTGTTGTTATTGTTAGGTGCTCTTGAGTAGACTCTGACCTATAGCGCCCTTCATGGGGTTTTCAATGGCTGACTGTTTCGGGATTGCCTTGGGAGTGTGTTGCCATGTCCTGCCCCCATTTTGCGGTGCTGGGAATTGAACTCTGGACCTCAGAGACTGCAGAGCAGTGCTCTACCAACTGAGCTAAGTCCCAGCCCAATGATTTATACTTAAACAAGGCTTTTTTCTATCATTATAATTGTAGGTAGCTTTGTTATTTTACATTGAGATTCCTTAAGTTTTGTTTTGATGGTTGACATACAATGAGTCAGAAGAAACAGAGTTTCTTGTCAAAATGATCTTGTCAATGAGTGCTAGTTTGTTGTTTTTAGGTATGGTCGAGCTGGTGTCCTATTCATAGCAACCATAGGTACAACAGACAAAATACTATTGTCCCTACTTCTCTACCATTCATAGGATTTTCAAAAGCTGATTGTTTTGGGGGAGTGGCTTGCCAAGTCCTTCTCCCTAGCCTACAGTGTCTGGTGTTCCCAGTCATTCTCCAATCCAAATACTAACCAGGTCCAACTCTGCTTAGCTTCTGAGATCTGATGGGATCAGATACCACAATGGTATGGCTGCAGGTGACACAAATGAAACATTGGGCACCATATACATAAAATTAAAATTTGTAAAATAAATGTATAAAATATATATTTAAAATAAATATATACAGGCATCTAAATAAAAGCAGCATTTTGTGTTGTCTTTTTAAAGACAGAAAAATGTTCTTTTGTCCATGAAAGGAGAGATTAGGAATTTGGCTTCCTGAAGTGGTTGGAAATTGTAAATACGTGATACAGAGCAGGTGGCAGTACAGAATAGGAGATTGTGGCAGCCTGTGTAGTCATTCACTGTGTCCCCCACCTAGGAGATGAATGATGACACTGAAATTCATCTAGGCCTGGAAGTGTCTAGAATTCAAATTTTGTTGTAATCCAGATAATCTGCTGAACACTTTGACTTTGAGATCCAGAAAAACCATAATAAAGGAGAAAAGACAATGTCCTAAAAGTCCCTCCATAAAATTAAACACAAAAGTAAAATGGCAATCTCTAAGGTAAAAACAGCAGTGTACCTGACAGGATAAAGCATATCAGCCAGCAATCTTTCTGTCTGTCAGAATAAAACTGCACACACTACAACACTGTTTAAAAGAAAAAAACAAAAAAACATAATTTGAACTTGCTGCAACCTACAATTCACAGTGCCCTGTGTAAGCAGAAAAACTACTAAAAAAAAATCTGTAGTAGAATTAAATTACAAAATGTCTCAATTATTAAAATTATCAAGAGCATTAACACAGCTATCATAGATATATTGTTGTTAGGTGCCATGGAGTCTGTGTCCCACTCATAGAGACCCTACATAGAACAGGTGAAACAGTATTGTTAGTCCTTCTCTGGTATTCATAGGGTTTTCAATGGCTGATTGTTTTGGGGGAGTGGGTTGTCAGACCCTTCTCCCAAGCCTACAGCACTTGGTGTTCCCAGGGTATCTCCCATCCTAGAACTAACCAGGCCTGACCCTACTTAGTGTCAGAGATTTGACGAGATCAGATGCCACAGTGGTAAGGTTGCAGACATATAGGTGATAAATAGATTGCTAAATAGCTATTTGGATGGATTTAAGGAAAATGTGGACATAATATTAAGACATTTTTGAAAAAAATATAGACTGTTCAAAAGCTTTAAAAACATTCAATGGAAATTCTATAACTAAAAGAGCAATATTAAAATAAAAGAGAGAGCTATGTATATGTCAACCAGCTAATTAAACAAGTCAGAAAACAAGGTCTGAGATTTTGAGAGATGATAAATGAGAATGTATTGTGGAACATAAAAAGAATCTGATCCATATGCAATGAGAAACATATATAAGTTTACGTTTGTATTTTGGGTTCAGTTTATACCTGTTATAGTAAAACACAATAATTTACTTTGTACTACTTATTTTTCACCCAAAGACAACTTAAGCACAATGAGCACCAATTTCTATGAATGCAGAGAAGAGGTCTTTAAAGTGGAAATGGGAATTTAGTAGATGATTTAGCCATTTATTGTCATTATTGGTTCAAGTTAAGATGGAGAGCTCAATTTATAATATAATATCCAGCAACCCTCTGGACCTCATATGCAAATATATTTTCTTCTTCTTGAACGTTGAGAAAAGTTTTGAAATGACACATGATAACTTTAATTACTCACTTGAATTGATTGGAGGCTATGAATCAACTTTCATACTATTCTCATGTAACATATCTTTTTTTAATGAGAGAAGAGTGAACCTTCCATCTAAGCAAAGAATTTCACTTGGTGTTACATATTTTGTTTTTCCCTCCTGAGCAAAATGTTTATCACTTTTTAAATGCAGAATTTATTTTATTGATGCAGTTCTTTTTATCACAGATAGTTTAAATGAACATATATACCTCATAACTATTTAACTTTTATGGAATACTAGGGGGTTGAACCCAGGGCACCCCACATACTAGGCAAGTGCTTACCACTGAGCTGCACCTCAGTGTCTTTTAGTTTTTATTATTTTTTTATTTTGAGTAGGGGTCTTGCTAATTTGTGTTGGCTTCTTTGGCCTCAAATTCACAATCTTCCTGCCTCAGCTGCCTGAATCTCTAGGATAATAGGTGTACACCACAGCACTCAGCTAGATTTTTTATATCTGTTATATATTTATATTTATGTATGTAAGAAAGTTTATTTTATCTGTTTTATTTTAGGTTGTATTTTAATATATGAAAGTACAAATTTCCTTTTGATGATTTTAATATCCACACTTATAATAAATATTTCCACAGAACTTACAAAAAATAGCCTATGAAATAGAAAGGGTATAATTAGAGTTCTCTAGCACACAAGTTGTAATTTGTCATCTCTTCTGATTTTTAACATTTTTATAATCATTAGAAGATAGCTGGTCTTATAAATCCTTATTTATTGAGGTAGAAACTAGAAAACTTGCTCTCTAATTATAGTTTCTTGTAAAGTACTGATGAATGACATAAGTTTTACTAACTTAAAATATCTATTTGAAATGTCAATACAGAAAGTGAATGAAAGAGATTGATTTGTGGGGTTTATCTTGCAGCTAGTCTAGTTATTCGGATGAGGGGGATCATCAAGGGTTACAGACAGAAAGTTCTGGCATCTATTATAAGAATTTCCAGTCTCCACCTTGCAGTATTTTGTGAGTTGCTAAGTTGGTGTTGGATAGCAGCAGATGTGTAATTTTAGCAGTGCATGTATAAGGTGCTTATTACTTCTGGTTCCTTTGTATTGAAGACTGGCTTTCTGCCTCATAGAGATTCTCCTACAATGTATCCTTAAAGTGTCATTTTCCCTTACACTATGAACAATTTTGCAGTTACACTCTCTATTGCTAACTTCTTGTTCTTAGGTACTGTCAAGTCAGTATCCGACTCATAGTGAGTCCCTATGTAATAGGTTAAACATTGTTAGTGCTTCTCTGGTATTCATAGGGTTTTCAATGGCAGATTGACTTTTGGGAATGGGTTGCCAGGTCCTTCTCCCAAGCCTACAGCACCTGGTGTTCCCAGGCAGTCTCCTATCCAAGTTCCAACCAGGCCCGTCCCTGCTTAGCTTCCCAGATCTCACAGGATTGAACGCCACAGTGCTATGGCTGTAGGCCTATTGGTAACTAGGAACAGAAAAATCCACCTTGCATTAGTTTCTTATATGCCTAATGTGAAGATAATGGAATGCAGCTAACATTAAAGAATGACACTCTGGGAGATGATAACAAGCATTGTTAAGAATATCTGACCAGATGCTGTGATTCATGCCTGCAATCACAGACACCCAGGAGGCAGAGGCAGGAAGATTGAAGTCCAAGACCAGAAGGAGCCTGTATAAATTAATGACATCCTGTCTCAATATAAAAAAATAAAAGAGGAGCTGGGGTACAACTCAGTGTAAAATACTTGCATGATATTTGTGAGGCCTTGTGTTTAGCCCCAAGTCTGCAATAAAACCAAAACCAACCAAACAAAAAAACCGATATATCAGTTCAGTAGATCAACATTATCAGGTCCAATATTGTCATGGCTCCTTTTTCCTTCTTTCAGTTTTATTATTATGTGGTCTCAATAGGTTTATGATAGCTCTTGTACAATGTGTACATTCCATCATACAGGAAAGGAGGAACGTGGGAAGGGAGAAGACAGCTTGATTATATCAAGAAAATCAAAATACCTTCCAGAAAGAATATATCACAACTCCTTCAGCTGGAGTCTGATGCGTAGCCATCTCTTTCTGGAAGATTAGAAGTAAGAACCTTGAAACTGGTCAAATTAGGGCCTATCAGTACCTGACACATCCTCTCTCTACAAGTCAGGTGCATTTTGCCTACTAGAAAAACAGCAAAACAGGATGCTTTCAAGACTCATTCCTACAAATAAATTGTTTTATCTCCTTCACTTTCATTTGTTTCCTTCTTGGGCATGTTAACTTTTAAAATAGATTTGAATCCCTTTTTGCTTTCTTTGCTGTTATGGCATTTAATATGCAATTATTATAATAATATAATTTATCCCCAAATCTAAGATTATATTATTTGATAACTCACTTATTTTCTCAATTTTCATTCATTTTTGAATTTATGGCTTACTTATGCCAATTCGATATGATTGATATTTCCTACAGAAGAATTTTGAAGTGAAATATAAATGTATAAATAATAATTTCTTTTTTAAATCTTCTTAACTAGGGAGCAACCATGATGCATGTCTATAATGCCTGTAACTAGGACTGGGGTTTAGCTCAGTTGGTAGAGTGCTGCTCTGCACTTTCTGAGAACCCAAGCTCCATCCCTGGCACTGCAAAAATGGGAGAAGGATGTGGCAGTCCAATCTCAAAACAACCAGCCAGTGAAAATGCTATGAGGGTCGATATGAGTCAGACACAATTGGATGGCACCTAACAGCAACAGGGAGGCTGAGGCAGGAGGATTGCAAGTTTGAGGCCTGAGGTTGCTTGCACAACATAGTGAGCCCCTGTCTCAAAATCAGTCAATCAGTAAATAAATAAATACAGGGTGGGGTGGGGTCTGGGCTAGAGCTCAATGACAGGGCACTCTCCTAACAAGTGAGAGTCATGGGGTTGAACCCCCAAGTACTGCAAATAAATAAATGAATATGAAAATGAATAAATAAATAAATAAACAAATACATGAGAAGTATCATACTTTATTAAAGTAATGAAAACAAGACTCTTTGTTACATCATGCTGCTTCTCAATTTTGGTTTTTAAAATGCATCAGCATCCTTTGTATGAAAGTCTGATTTTCTCTTGTGATTCACTGTCAAAGAGAAATATGCACTTGAGGAAACCTATTCTTTCATTCCGTCCAGGTCAAATCTTAGTGATTTGCTATTCATAACCCTAATGCTTTTCTCATTCACAGATTATTTGTTTAATTTTCTATTTACTATACCCAGTAATATGTTTTCTGAAAATAAATCGACTTTTCACATTCAGAAAAGGCTTTTCATAACTGGTGGTTGAAAGAAAGCATCTGTCATATCATGTCAGGTTTCCTCTTTGATCCCCTAGGGGGATGTTCTGAGTCATTAGTTTATAATCAGTTTTTGTTTTTAATTAAACATCAGCCGAACAAGTGAGTCAGAAAGAAATAGGTTTTGCTCTTGGTCTTCAGAAGAAATAGATTTGTGGAAATAATTTTTAGCAAAGTATATTAGAGTCTCATAGAAATAAATTTAATAAGAAAAGCATTTTTTGAATATTTTCATACACAAATGACTTTCAGGAAAGAGGACAATATTTGAACTGTCTAACATCAAAATTAAATTATTGATGGCTGGACACCATGGTGCACACCTGTAACCCCAGGGACTTGGAAGGCAGAGGCAAGAGGATCACAAGTTAGAGACCAGAGACAGTATGCATAATTTAGTGAGATCCTGTCTCAAAAAGTAAAAAAATGGGCTGGGGGTGCAGCTCAGTGGTACAGCACTTGCAAAGCATGCAAGCGTGAGGCTCTGGGTTCAACCCCCAATACCACCCACACACACACACAAAGATACAGTAACAGAAATGAGTTTTTAAAAGGAAAGGTAAAAGGAAAAAGAAAAGTAGCTTTACAGTGAAAACAAACTGCTCACAATTATAATAGGAAGCTAGCAGAGATTCTTTTTCCAAAGAGGTTAAGCTTCAAAGCAATTACAAAATAAGAAGCAATAGTCTCCCTCTGTATGAAAAATTTATCAATAAAGCAGAGAGTCTGGATAATACTTGATGGGCTGACAAAATTATGTAAATGTTCCTTGTGAAATAACACAAAGATATATTGAAATGTGATGGTCAAGAAAGCAAGAATAGAGGAGAAAAATGTCCTAAGTGTATAGGTTAAAACAGAATAGAGTTGGGCATTTAATATCTCTGGGGAGGTTTTGGACATTCATTACCCATGGAACATGTGTTGTCCTTAGGTGCCATGGAGCCGATATCCAACTCTTAGCAACCCTATGTATAACAGACAAAACATTATTGTCAGTATTTCTCTGCTATTCATAAAGTTTTCAATGCTTGATTGTTTTTTGGGAATGGGTTGCTGGATCCTTTTCCCAAGCCTACAGCACCTGGAATTCCCAGGTGGTCTCCCAACCAAGTACAAACCCGGTCTGACCCTGCTTAGATTTCGAGATCTGATGGGATTGGATACCACAGTGCTATGGCTGCAGGCTGGACCAGATAAACTATTATCGTCCTTTTTTTTTTTTTTCAGAATGAAAGGGGAATGAACCCAGACACCTGTACATGCTAGTCAAGTACTCCCCCACTGAGCTGCACTCCTTTATTATCATTATAATTAATTTTGAGACAGAGTCTTACTAAGTGTACAGTCTACCTCTGACATGAAAATTGTGATCCTCCTGCCTCAGCCTCCCAAGTCTGGGATTACAGGTGTGTGCCACAACATCTGGCTCTACAATCTATCTTTAAT
The DNA here is from genome assembly GCA_007922755.1 of Pedetes capensis. Classification (NCBI taxonomy): domain Eukaryota; kingdom Metazoa; phylum Chordata; class Mammalia; order Rodentia; family Pedetidae; genus Pedetes; species Pedetes capensis. The sequence continues at coordinate 12,597 of VMDO01029057.1, forward strand.
GTAAAAATATAAAAAGAACAGCCAACCCAAAAAGGTATATACTTCATAATCCCAATTATCTGACAATATTATATAACACTATGGGTACACTAAAAAATAAATAAATAAGTGGTTATCAGAGCTTGGGAGGAGGGAGGCATGAATAGGAAGAGCACAGAGAATTTTTCCAGCTAGAAAATAATTCTGTATGCTCTTGCAATGATAGACACATGTCATTATATATTTGTCAAAACTCACAGTATGTAAACAACTAAACATGAATCTCAAAGGTCTTTGGGTGATAATGATGTGTCGACGTAGGTTCATTGGCAAATATACTACTCTGAATCAGAATGTTGATAGTGGAAAAGACTATGTATGTATTGGGAGTGGGAGTGCAGAGATGACAAGAGCTATATGCATATAGTGTATATTTTCACTTTATTTTACCATGAATGTAGAACTTCTCCAAAAAGAGAAAGACGATTACAAATCCTTTCAAATGTATGGCAAATGAAAGAAAACATGAATTGAAGTGTTTCAAATGTTTGACACTGAACAGAACTTTAATCACTGCTTATAGTATTCAATAGTTTACAAAAACCAGTAGATGTCTCTCATGCTCTAAATTCTTAAATATAATACTGTCAAAAACTACTGGATATGTAAAAAGGAGGCCTACAGCCATGGCACTATGGCTTCTTATCCTGTCAGATCCAGGAAGCTAAGCAGGGTCGTGCCTGGTTAGTACTTGCATGGGAGACCACCTAGGAACACCAGATACTGTAGGCTTGGGAGACAGACCCGGCAAGGCACTCCCAAAAATAATCTGCCATTGAAAACCCTATAAATAGTAGAGAAGCAGTAGCAATACTGTTTCGCCTGACTTGTACATAGAGTCGCTATGAGATGGATACCGACTTGATGGCACCTAACAACAACAACATGTAAAAAGGAAAAGAGTAAAATTGTTGGTAATGTAAAAATAATGGCATCTTTTTCTTCCACATATTTTTAGATAAAAGAGTCGGTTTGGTCATTATTGTTTAATGTACACAGGCAATAAACTAAATAGTCAAAAGAGTGGAAATTTAGGGAATCCATAAGTTTTGTGTGCGGTTTTCTCCCATTTCTCATTTATAACCACATTACATTTGTTAAAATTAATGGAGCACCATATGAATTTGCAGCAGTTTTAGAAATCATTAGAAATGACACATAATCTATGCATACATTCTTTAAGAATCCAGTCACATTTAATCAAGGTCATTATATTTCACAGATTATGGGCTTATTAACTTCAGTTACATATTTTTTTATTTCTACATGCTCCATTTGAATTAATCATGTATTGTACTATAAAGATACAATTGAATCCATAAAATTTACAAACATTTATCAGGCTATGAAAATAGGTCTGTTTTCAAGTAAGGAGTCACCTTTCCTTACCCAATAGGTGCTTACTGCATGAAATCAATCCTGAATTCCATCTTTAGGCATTAACCACCACGTGCATTTGGAAATGAAGTACAATGAAGTCACAAGAGTAGATGCTAAATAGTTGGACTGAAAGTAAAATTGAACTAAATATATATTATGAAGGAACAAAATAAAAAACAGTAAGAGTATGTAATCAAAAGGAAAAGAGATGAAATTAGAAAGGAAGTAACTCATTTTTATTTACCAAAGCAACACACTTTACGATTCTATAAGTGGCCATAGTGTATGTGTCATAATTTAAATTGTAATTGTGAACAGATAAAAACAATCTTTCTAAATCTTAACTATGAGTATAAAGAGAGTGCCAAAAATGCACATTTTGCAATGAAAACTTTCCATTTTGCTGTTTTATGAATGTGTACTGTCTGGTTGTGGTGGCACATGCCTATAATCCCAGCTACTTGGGATATGGAGGCCAGAGGATCACAGGTTTGAGTCCAAAGAAAAGGGAGACCCTGTCTTGGAATAAAGAATTAAAAAATGAGTGCAGGGTGCAGGTCAGTGGTGGTACTCTTTTAAGCTCAAGCACCATATAAAAGTGTCCTATGTTTATTTTAATTTGATAGTAGAAATATAATACAGAACATCATACTACATATTGCTACTTTAATCCACCTCAACTTTGAAAAATAATACACAGATAACATGTCTTAAAATATGTATACATTTTCTTGGAATCCTTGTTATATTTTAGAAATGGCAAAAACATCCTAAGTTCTACATTTAAAAATTCTTTTTATTAAAACATGAATATAGTTACAAATTGTGAGCTAAATTTTCATCTTCTTCAATTAAATTTGTTATTTTCACATGACTAGAAGATGAACTACTATCGTTAGTCTTTCATTTTATAGTCTCACGTAGAGTAGGCAAAGAAATGAAGATTGTTATATCTGACTTAACAGAAGAGACACATTAGAAAAGAGGGAGAAGCCTTGTTGTTTACATTAAGTTTTGGACATTTCACACTGATGTAGCATTGATAAAGTACACTGACTGCTCTAAAGTTTAATTTCCTCAGAGTAAAATGTAAGTGACAGTAATGGCAGCAATGTGGAGAAATAAGTAAAACCTTGTTCTTCTCACTCCACAGCACACAACTTAACCACAATTCATATGCCAATTCCCATTTGTGAGAAATCCAAATGATAGTTAAAAGGCCCCTACTTCTCAAGTTGAGTGTGAACTAACCTCATTGAAACTCGTAAGAAAATTCATAAAATTCTCTCACTACAATCTCTTCCCCTAGAGCACAATTCCAACTGTGTGGAAACCCTTGGCTCACAGGTTGTTCTTGGGGAGTGAAAATGAAGTCTGGACTGTAAGTACAACATTCTGACTTTTGGGGAACTGCCAAAGACACTAGGTTATGTCTTGTCTAAATCTGATTGCTGTTAGAAAAGGGTCCAGGTTGGAATCTGCTGAGTGCCACGGTGAGAATTTACGAGTAGTCACTCACCTACCATAGCCCACACCACCAACATAACATGATATGATCAAGAAAACTATGAAACTGCATGTTTTTTCTGAAAAGACAATACTTAAAAATTAAGTTCAGTGTTTGTAGATAAGGGAGAGATACTGAACTTATTTAAAGAAATAATGCCCCTTAATAATGCTCAAATCTATAAAAGGAAATGGACACCCAGATTCAATAAGCTCTAAAGTATTCAAATAGGATCAATGCAAAAATCCACACTGAAGCATTGCATAATCAAATTGTCAAATCTTAAAGACAAAGGACAATTTGGAAAACAGCAAGAATAAAGCATTCATTAGGTACAAGGGAAATTAATAAGTCTAGATTTGTCAATAGAATACTTGCAATTCAAAATAAAATGTGATGACTATATATTCAAATTTCTGAAACAGAAAACAAATACACAAACAAAACCAAAACTGCTGGCCAAGAATACTATGTCCAGCAAAACTGATCTTCCCAATGAATAAATAGATTTTTACAAGCAAGCAAAAATAGTGGTAGTTGATCATCTCTTGATTGGTCTTAAAAAAAAAATCTAAAAGAAGTTCTCAAGTTGAAATGAAAGAATGCTAAAGTTGTTGTTGTTAGGTGCCATCAAGTTGGGTCCAACTCATAGCCACCCTAAAGAGGAAGGTGAAGTTATATGAAATTATAAAGCCTGTTGATAACAATAAATATTTTAATACAAAATATTATGATACTGTAACTGTAGGGTAGAAATCACTCTTAATTCTGACATAATAGTTAACAGAAAAAATATGAAAAATAACTATAATTATAAAATTGGTTAAAAGATACATAGTATAAAATGAGCTGATTTGTGATATCAACAAAGTTTTGCATCAGGGTGAGTAAAAACTTCATATTAATGTATTAATTAAAATTAAGTTATTAAAATGGATTATTATATCAAGATGATTTGAATAAGCTGCCTGATAACCACAAAGAAAATATACAAAAGATACAGAGATTAAAGTGAGAAAGATATTAAAACAGATTTTTATAAAAATATTAAGCATACACAAACACAAAGAAAGTTACCAAGAAAGATAAAAACAGCATCAAGTAGAAAATAACCAACAAAATCGAGATGATAACCCCTTTCCTTCCAATAGTTATTTTAAGTGTAAATAGATAACCCACTAATCAAAAGGCATGGAGTTGGTGAATGGATGAAAAAAATAAGACCCATCTATATACTGTTACTAGCCTGCAGCCTTAGCCCTGTAGCATCCGATCCCGGCAGATCCCAGAAGCTAAGCAGTGTCAGGGCTGGTTAGTACTTGGATGGGAGACCACCTAGGAACACCAGGTGCTGTAGGCTTGGGAGAAGGACCTGGCAACCTACTCCCCAAAATCAATCTGCACTGAAAACCCTATGAACAGCAGAGAAGCACTAGCAATAGTGTTTCCCCTGTTGTATGTAGGGTCGCTATGAATCAGATACTCACTCAACGGCACCTAACAACAACATATACTGTTACTTGAGACTCAGCTTAGATGGAAAGACATGCACTGGCTGAAAGTAAAAAAAAAAATAAAAAAACAAAGTAAAGATTTGGCAGCCAAATATGTCAGAAAGAAATAAAATTTAAATTTAAAAATCAATGAAAACAAATATGAACACTATATAATAAAAAATGGTCAGTTCACCAAGAGGAAACAACAATTATAATTACATATTCACCTGTAACCAGAACTTTAGGGCAAAGCCCAGGCTCTGAGAATCCCAACAGACTAGGTTCAGCCACCCTTTCCCTGTATGACAATTGAAGAGATGAGTAATAGCGAAAAGCAAATAAGGAAATTTCATCAATGTGCAGGATGAGAAAGAGGAACAGATAAATGGTTCCACTGACTCCAAGTCTGTCTTCCTGATACTGACGTGAGCATTAGGTTTTAATAGAGGAAATATTAGGGAAGCAAGCAAGAAGTATGCACAATTAAGCAATTCTGGTCACTGTATGTTCTGGTTGATCATTATCTCGGTTCTGTTTCTGCAAAGTAGTCAGCAAAAGTTATCACTGTCATTGCTTGAGGGAAACAATCCGGTTCCCACAAGATGATTATTCCTGCTCCAGGGCACAGGCTTGTCCTCCTAAATAATTGCCTTCATTTTGGGAATGGACTGTCCTTCAAGGTTCCCTGTTGCTTGGGGGCAGTTTTAGTCCCTTGTTATAGAGATGTCAATTGATAAGTTCTGTTGTTCCTGGAATACAACATGACTGTAGCAGAGGATGACTTTAGAGGAAAGGTTGAGGAAAAAATTGAGTCAGAGAGGGACAAAATAGAGTTAGTGGCGACCGTGACAAGTGTCTTTCTTCACTTTTATTTATCTGATGGGCCCAAGTGAGGAGACAGTGTTTTTCAGCAAAAGCAGTTTCTAACTGCCTGTTATACACCCAATATCAGGATTCTCAAATATGTAAAGGAAATATAGATAGACCTGAAGGCTGAATACACAGCAACACAACATTATTTCAGTCCCCTGCTTTTCATAAGGCTAGATCATCCCGACAGAAGATCAATTAGGAAACAGGACTTGAGCAATACTATAGACCAAATTAAGTGAACAGACATGTACAGAAGATTCTACTCAATAGCAACAGAGTATACATTCTTCACAAGGGCACATATGTTTTCCAGGATAAAATCCTTATCAAATCACACACACACACACACACACACACACACAAAATAACAATTAGGAGGACTGAAATCATACTAACTTACTTAACAGGCACAATTAAATAAAACCATGCTTAGAGTAAAGGGAAAATTGGAAATTGCAAAATATGTGGAAATTAAGCAAAATGATCTGGAACAATGATTGGTCAAAAAAGACATTAAACAAAAAATCAGAGAACACGAGAGGAAAAGAAAAACAAAAACCGCAACACAAAGTTTATTATAGGCGGAAAAATCAGAACTAAAGAAAATTTATAACAAAGAATACCTACATTGAAAAAGGGAAAAAAATCAAATGACAAACTTAGCATTATGCCTCAAGAAACTAGAAATTATGTAAACTAAGTTCAATGTTAGGAGATGAAAAAACTAACAAAGAATACAACATAACTAAGCAAAATAGATTAAAATAAATAAAACTAAGAGTTTGTTGAAATGATCAACAAAATGGCAAATGTGTGGCTAAACTTACTAGGAAAAAAGAATAATAAAGTCAAAATGAAAGAGGAAATATAACATATGGCACAAAAATCTTAAAAACTGTGAATATTTACACATAAAAAACTGAATAACATGGATGAGCCTGGTACATTCTTGGAAATACCAAACCAGCCAGAGTAAATCATTAAGAAACAGAAAATTTGAACAGATTATAAGCTAGTAAATAAATTGTGTCCATAATTAACACCTCTCAAACCGGGGGCTGGGATCTAGCTCAGTTGGTAGGGTGCTGCGCTGCAGTCTCTGAGGTCTGGAGTTCGATTCCCAGCACCACAAAAAATGGAAGAAGGATTTGGCAATCCACTCCCAAGGAAATCCTGAAACAGTCAGCCGTTGAAAACCCTATGAGGGTTGCTATGAGTCGGACACGACTTGACAGCACCTAACAACAACAACAACAACAAACCAAGAAAATCCCAGGTAATTTGCACCAAACACTTACTGAAAAATTGATGTTAATAGTTTTTAAGGTCTTCCAAATTTTTGAAGGAGCAATCATTACTATATTATTTGTATGAGTCCATGATTAACTTGACACTATAATCAAAGACACAACATGAAAAGAAAACTATGGGCCGATATTCCTGATGCGGGTGCAACAATCTTCAGCAAAGTACTAGCAAGCTTAATCCAACAGCACATTAAAGGTATCATAAGCATTTTTTAATAGGATCTATCTTTGGGATGCAAGGATGTTTCAATCCATAGGAATCAACAAATGAGAGGTACAACCTCAGTAGAATATGACAATAAAAATGAACCTGGAAGACATATGCAGTCTTATTCATAAATGGAATCTTAAAAAGGTGATAAAATAACCAGAGGGTAGAATGGTGGTTACCATGAGCTGGGGGGATTGGTGGGACTGGTTGAAGAAATATTGATTAAAGAATATGATATTTCAGTTAGACAGGAAAAATAAATTTAAGATTATCTTTGGATAGCATGTTAACTATAGTTAATAATACATTTTATTCTTAAAAATGCTAAAGTAATGGATGTAATGTATTCTTACCACAAAAAAGATAATTTATATTTAGCTACATTTAGCCATTCAACAATGTGTGTATATGTATATACATATATATGTATATACATATATATACATACATACACACATGTAGCACACAGTAAACATATATATTTATATATTAATTTTTGTAAGATTAAAAAGAACATTTAAAATTTTGCTTTTGATTTCTAGAAAAGCAAATAGGGCTAGTCTTTGACTTTCTAATCATAAATAGCTAAAACTGATGCAACATACAGTACTGCTTCTTGGAGATCCATATCGAATTCATTTGGACGTTCTAAGTTTCTAATGTATGACCATTTTATTTTCCTATTTTCAGATGAATTGATACTGTTGTTGTTGTTGTTATTGTTAGGTGCCATCAAATTGGTCCAACTCATAGAGACCCTATGTAGGGTTTTTAATAGCTGATTGAGGATTATTTCTCACGTGGGCTCACAGGACCTTGTCCCATTTTTATGGTGCTGATGATCCAACCCAGAGCCTCAGAGAGCACAAAGGAGCACTGTACCAAATGAGCTAAACCTCATCTCTATGACAAATTACCTCCAATAATACATTCCCATAGATTAGTGAGGAAATTGAAAGAAACCTGATTTCTATTTAACAGAGCATAATTTGGTAGAGCATGTAAGGATAGTAGTGTATTGTCCTTCCTGCATTGTTACAGTTTGAATATGAAATGTCCTCCACAGGCTCATGTGCTGAATGCCTAGTCATGAGCAGGCAGCCCTATTTTAGGAAGTGGTGAAAACCTTAGAAGGTGGGGCCTACCTGGAGGAAGTCAGTCACTGGGGCTCTCTCTCTAAGTCCTATCAGGAGGTTAAGAGCCTTGTACTCCCCATGCTTCTAGCACCATGATGCTCTGCCTCAAAAGAAGCCAGAAACATAGAGCCAACTAATCAGGCACTTAATTCTCTGAAACTATGAACCAAAACAAGTAATTTCTCCCTTTAAGTTGTTTACTTAGGTATTTAGTCACAGCAATGAGAAAAGTAACTAACACATACAGCTTTAAAATAAGACCTCTCATAATTGTTTCTCTAGTCCCTCACATCTGGGGTCCTCACCCCAGGGTCCATAGACTGGGAGGATTGTTAGGAACCAGGCCACATAGCAGTAGGTGAGCAGCAGGCAAGCTAGAGAACTTCATGTGTTATTTATAGCTGCTCCCCACCTCTCACATTACCTCCTGGGCTCTCCGTCAGGTCCATGGAAAAATTGTCCCCAGTGCCAAAAAGGCTGGGGACCACTGCCCTACTTTTGGATCTCAGAGTTTTTCAATAGTTTTCAGTGGCTAAAAAAATACTCAACTGACTAAAATTTTAATCTAAATTAATATCAAATCTAAAAACTTTTATCAATGAATACTAGATATATTTTTTAAAATCTATTGCAAAATCTTTCTCATCTTATTTCCTTTTTACCTTTGATTTTTCAAAATTATTCCTGTGTCTTTATTTCAAGCTAACCACCCTAATTCCTGGCTTTGAGCTCCATCTTACTGACAGTGGACAAGATGAAATACTCAAGAAGAGAAAAGATTCTCGTATTTTTGTATACTGTGATTTGAGCTTTTGCTTGGCACTTAAACACCTGTTGTCATGTGAGGACACTCAAATGCCAGATTCTTTGTGTGGGTGCTTTAGCATAGTGTTAAGACTCATCTCTCAAATCTTTCACTGAGGGCTTTTGCATTCCTCAAAGTCTTGATGACAGAAGTCTATCCTCCAGGTGACTACTTCCAAGTACCTGCCCCAGTGAGACTCTAGTGAAACCCCAGGAAACACATCTTTTTGGATTGAGTTCTGTCAAGATCACTTCAGCTTAACTTTAGAAGCATACACCTCTGTGTGAATCATTATGCCAATTTTTTCTGGGGTCATAGTGTCATATCTTAGTATGTAGATTCAACTCAATGTTTTACTTGAACTACAGTTAACTATTTTCTTCTGTTTGTTATAATTATAATGCCTTACCATTATCAGTATCTTCTTCAAACTTATTAACATATGACAGAAAATTAAGCAAAGAAAAATAGTACAACTTTTTAATGAAAAAATTGTTTGAATAAATTAAGAAGCACAATATTTCTCTGAACATGTTATTACATTATTACTTCAAACAATATCAATTATTGCTTTGATAAAATTCAATACAAGTGACAAATGGATATTTTGGTATTATTTTGGAAAATGATAGAAATGTTTCCAATACTAACTTGAAAGGGAAGAAAGGAGAAAATCTATTTAAAAGAAACCATAACAAAAAAAAGTAAGATGAGCAAAAAGAAAGTAGTTATATCTGGTATTTTTTTAAAAATCCTCATAGAAAAAGAGTAGGAGTAATTGATACAGGCTAGGAGGTGGGGGAAATGAGGAAATATTGGTCAAAGAGAACAAATGCTCTGTTATAAGATAAATAAATTCTGAAAACTAAATGTGCAGTAAGGTGCCTATGTTGTTAGGTGCTGTCTAGTTGAGTGAAACTCATAGTGACCCTATGTACAGCAGAACAAAACACTCCTAAATTCTGTGCCAGGCACATGATCTTGTTAATGTTTAAACCCATTGTTTCAGACACTGTGTCAATCCATCTAGTGAAGGGATTTCTTTTTTCTGATTGACCTGCCACTCCCCCAAACATGATGTCCTCCAGGAACTCGTCCCTCCTGTGTACATGTCCAAAATACGTAAGACACAGTCTAGCCATCCTTTCTTCCAAGGAGCATTGTGGTTGCACTTCTTCTAGGACAGATCTATTGGTTCTTTTGGCAAACCCGGTGCCTATAGTTAGTAATAATTTATTGTATGTTTGGAATTTGCTAATAAAGCCTCTTCAGTGTTGTTGTTGTTGTTGTTAGGTGCTGCTGAGTCCTATCTAACTCATAGAGACTCCCGGGGTTTTCAATGGCTGATTGCTTCAGGATTGCCTCAGGAGTGGATTGCCATGTCTGTCTCCCATTTTCCTTGTGCTGGGAATCAAATCCCAGACCTCAGAGAGTGAAGAGCAGCACTCTACCATCTGAGCTGAATCCCAGCCACCTTCAGTGTTCTTACACATATATAAATAGGTGAAATGATTCATATGTTTATTATCCAGATCATGGTAATCATTTCAAAATGTACATATATATCCAACATCATTTGTGTCCCTTAAATGTATGAAATTTTTATGTATATGTCACACCTCAATATAGCTCAAACAAATAACAAAATTAAAATAGGTGATCTGGAGTATTAATAAACATTGAGGAAATTTTTCCTTTAAAAGAAAGTTATCATAAACTAGAATAGCTATTCATTAAGTAATGAATTATGTAAAAAACTATACATATATATATATA
>VMDO01029058.1:0-23132 GCA_007922755.1 Pedetes capensis
ATCATGTTTGGAAGAGTGGCAGGTCAACGGAAAAGAGGAAAACCCTCCACCAGATGGATTAACACAGTGTCTGCAACAATGGGCTTAAACATAAATAAGATGGTTTGCCTGGCACAGAATCGGCAAGTGTTTCGATCTGCTGTATATAGGGTCGCTATGAGTCGGACTCGACTCGACGGCACCTAACAACAACAACAATCTGACCAAACCAGATACAGAAATACATTTAATATCACTTGTGCTAATAGAACAAGGAATGGCAATAATAATATAAAGTAAGCCACGGAGTTACAAAGTATTTAGGGGGAAGGGATAAATAGTATTAACCTGAAGTGATGGAGAGACAGAGAAAAGGGAGACAGAAGAATGTCTCAAGGGTGAAGTAAAAGAAACAAAAAAAAATGTGAAAGGAAATGAATGTTTGGAGAGAGAAAAAAAGGAGCAAAAGATTAAAAAATGATTGCATGATAAAGAAAAAGATATATAAACAGAATTAGGTAAACATAGCAGCTCATTAAGAATTACTAAGTCTAAGAGATTTAAAGTATAAATGGAAAAAGATATATACAGGCAAAAAATGATAAAAAACTAAAAAAGGAAAAAGATAAAAATTACATTAGAAAAAAGAGAAATGAGGAAATGAAAATTAATAGTGAAAAGAGGAAAGAATGAAAAAAGAAAAAGAAAAGAAAAAGAGTCAAACACTGACTTGCTCTTCTGCAACCCCAGTGTCTCTGGGAGGAAGGTGGATCCTGAGCCTTAGGCCAGAGGCACAGAGCCTGCACAATTCAAAGTGATCCTACCTTCAAGCAAAAATAAGAAAAAGGCTGGGAGTACTGGAACTGGACAGTGACACAACATTTACCTCATGCAAAGCCCTGGGTTCAGTCTCCAGCGCAACACAACAGGGAGAAAGAAAGAAAGAAAGAGAAAAAGACAGAAAGAAAGAGAAAACAAAAGAAGGAAAGGAAAAGGAAAAGACAAAAAAGAAAAATAATTGATATTACTGGAGTGCTTCTTTTTGTGGCCTCTAATATTGAAGTGTGTTAGGTGGAGGTGGTGGTCAGTTAGAATGCATTTGCATCTTGTTATCTGACCATCACCCAGAGTTGACAGTTTCCATAGTTTCCCTCAGGAGATGGAGACTTCTCCTCTTCTGTGGGTGGGGGCAGGGCTTGCTTCTGAGCAACCTTCCCAAACCTCTTGCTGCCTGAAGCTCTTAGTGTGTCAACATTTCATCTCTCCCACTCATTGTAGCTGTCTGCTCCCATTATGTAGCACACTGGGGTTGTGGTAGGTCACCCCTAGGCTCTCCACTGGTGATAATTCTTTGTTTTCAGGCCCCTTTAGGTAGCTCAGTCTCATACAATCCATTCCCTCTCAAGACGGCACCAGCACAACCCTTGGAGACAAGGAATGTGGGAAAGAGAGTCACTTCTCCAGTGTTGAACAACCCAGTCAGGAGCCTGGAAGATTTCAAGGGCTTCAAGGACTGTGGGATTGCCCTGTGGGACTGCCAGTCTGATGGCCAGTGCTGTCTGGCTTACCTCTTTGGATGAAGGCTCTGCTTCCCCTCCCCCATGGAAAGCCAAGGCTGGAGATGTGTCCTGCTCAGGCCCTCTTGCAGCTTCATTTCCATTTGGCAACCTGACAACATCCAACTATCTCCTCTGTGGTTTCAGTGGTTTCTGGGCTTTTCTAGATCTTCTTTCTTTGGAAAAGAGTCTACTCTTTTCTACTCTAACTCTTTTGTTTTACCAAGTTATATGCAAGCTGCCTTTAATCCATCATCTTCAACCAGACTTTCAATCTCAAGTATTGATTCTCCATTTGTACATTGCTAATTAAATGGAGTGAATGTCACTTTACTTTCCCTCATTACTTTTCACAAACTAAGGAATAATTAGCAAAGTTCTATCTACTTGATAACATTAGACAATGGAAACATGAAAAGATTTTACTTTCTGTGTTTACCATTTTAAATAATAATTCGATGTTCTAAGTATTGAATGTATTTACTTAAAAGACTAAATGATTTATAAGAAGTCTGAAGATTGAGTGGGGAGAGTAGAATAGCTTTAGGCTGTGCTGAACTTAGCAAAATTTTACAAGGATTTGTTGATTTAGGAATAGCCTCTTTTATTTAAAAACACATAATAAAACACACAGAAAGTAAAAAAAAAAAAAAACCCACAGTGAAGGCAAATGGAAACATTTAGACACTAGGACTGTGTTTACTAGAAATCTGAATAAAGTTACTGATCATAGACTAATTCTTATTTTTTAAAAATCTTAAAGGATATTTAGATATTTCAGGAAAATGACTTTTCATTTCCCTCAAAGAAACAGAAATTAGAAATTCAGTAAGCTTAAATACTTATTCTCTTTACCTTGAAGATATAAATATCTGTGTTTACACTCAGTTGGAATGGTAATATGTAAGAAATTCTGGCAATGGGAATGAAAGGTGGATTTGAAAGGTGGATTAGAGGGTACTAAACTAGGCCACCCAAACAGTCCAAGATATAAATGACATTAATCTATTAGAAGCAATGATTTGAGATTTTTAAAAACAAAATATTTTCTCTATAACCTTTAAGATGTTTTCAAAATTTTATTGCTACCTTTTACCAACAAATGTCTCTAAAGTGTCAGAGATCCGTGACCCCTAACAACTAGAGACAAATCCAAGGCTTCACACCTATAAAAAACTGGGTTCAGGTTTGGGTATTGGTACATTTAATTTAGAGGGTTGATGTTTGTTTCAAGTCTGGGTTTAAAATTTTAATCCTATGTGTCGATAGATTAATAAGATATTTTCAGGTTTTGTTTTTTCATTTTTTAAATAGCCAATTACAGAGAAAAAAATCACCAAACATTAAAAATTGAACCTGTACTCAATTTTTCACTGAGTTTGGGTTTGGATGCAGGTTCCCAAAAATTTTTAAAAATGCTTGAACTGGAATGGGTTCAGGGTTTGGATTTGGGTTTGATTAGAAGCCCTGCTATCTACACAAAGATTTAAACCCAAACCCAAAACAAATCCAAACCTTCTAAATTTCAACATATTGAACCTACACCTAAACCTGAACCCAGTTCTTCACAGATTTGAAGACTTGGTAAGGAGTCAGTGTAGGAGTCTAACGTCCTGAGGGGTCTCACTACAGTTGGAACATCTGTAATGATTTAGTTTGGGTTTTGATGAAGAAGTCCAATTAAATATCTAGAGACTGTTGGAATATATTTGATGACTTATTCAGTTGCAAATGACCAACTATAATGGACTAGTAGGTTTTAAAATACCAGTGGTTGAAATTAGACCTTACAGTTTGGAAACACTTTCACCTCTTTTTAAATCTGCTTTTCTTTCCTTTTTTCTTTTTTTTCCCTTTTCCTTTCTCCTTCCATCTCTCTTCTTCTTCTTTTTTTTTTTTTTCAGTACTAGGGGTTGAACCCAGGGCCTTACACTTGCATGCTTTGCAAGTGCTGTACCACTGAGTTTCACCCTCAGCCCATTTTTTAACTTTTTGAGACAGGATCTTGCTAAATTACACAAACTCCTGGTCTTGAACTTTTGTCCCTCCTGCCTCTGCCTCCTGAGTCACTGGGATTATAGGTGTGTGCCACCAGGTCCAGCTCTTAACTCTGCTTTTCTTTTTAGGCTTCATCTTCACATATTGTTTTTTTCCTCACAGCCAGTAGGTCATCTTACATGCATTCTACTCAGGAACTCAAGAGAAGTGAGACCTTTCTTCCCCTTCTACTCTAGGTAAAGGCCCAAGCTTGAGTTTCACTGGCTCTGGTTTGATCTACCCAGAATGGTCTTAATGTGCCTTTGTTCCTTGAAATCACAGTCTCCTACTTTGTCTAACAATAAACTCATCACTTGGTTCAGGAAGATTTAATGCTCAAATTAATTAGTTCAAATTCATATGTTCATTTTGGAAACTAGAGTTGCAGTTAACTCTATGCAAATCACATAGAGTTGTTGTTAGGTGCTGTCGATTTGGTGACAGGATAATATCCATATGTCTACAAGGAAGGCCACTTAATATGACTATTACTCAAATTTATACACCCACCACTAAGGCCACAAATGAAGATAGGAAAGATTTCTACCAGCTTCTGCAATCTGAAATAGATTGAACATGCAGTCAAGACATACTGATAATTACTGGTGACTGAAATTCAAAAGTTGGAGACAAAGAACAAGGTTCAGTTGTAGGAAAATATGGCCTTGGTGACAGAAATGATGCTAGAAATTGCATGATAGAATTGTGTCAGGCCAATGAACTTTTCATAGCAAATACATGTTTTCACCTACATAGATGGTGAATATACACATGGACTTCCCCAGATGGAACATACATGAACCAAATTGACTATATTTGTGGGGAAAAAAAAGATGGAAGAGCTCCATACCAAATGTCAGAACAAGACCAGATGCTGATTGTGGATCATACCATCAACTACTCATATGCAAATTCAAACTGAAACTGAAGAAAATTAGAACAAGTGCATGAGAGCTGAAGTATGACCTGGAGTATATCCCACCTGAGTGCAGAGATCACCTCAAGAACAGGTTTAATGCATTATACACAAATGATAGAAGACCAGAGGAGTTGTGGCATGACGTTAAAGATATCATTCACGAGGAAAGCAAGAGGTTATTAAAAAGAAAGGAAAAAAGAAAAGACCAAATTACATGTCAAAAGAGACTCTGAAACTTGCCCTTGAACATCAAGCAGCTAAAGCAAAAGGAAGACATGATGAAGGTAAGGAACTAAACAGAAGATTTCAAGAGGCAGCTCAAGAAGATAAAATCAAATATTTTAATGACATGTGCAAAGAGCTGGAGACAAAAAACCAAAAGGGAAGAACATACTCTGTTTTTCCCAAGCTTAAGGAATTGAAGAAGAAATTCATCACTTGAGTGGCAATAGTGAAAGATTCTACAGGGAAAGTATTAAACAATGCAGGAAACATCAGAAGAAGATGGAAGAAGTACACAGAGTCACTATACAAAAAAGAATTGGTGGATGACTAACCATTTCAAGAGGTTGCATATGATGAAGAACCAATGGTATATCACACAGAGTAGGGATCAGTAATACTTGAAAGAGGAGAGTGCTTGTATCAAGAAAGGGAAAGGCTAATAACAACAAATGTCTCTATGATCAAAGAATAATTATCTTATGTCTCCTTCAGACTCCTTTAACTTGTAAGCTCATGCTTAGCTAGATTTGGAATCTGTGGCAAATTTAGTCTCTGGGAAGCAAACTATCTCATTGTACAGAGTTATCCTGCTTGTGATTTCTGAAATTCTTTTAAGAAAAGATACTGCATTTATGCTAAGATTTAAAGCACAAATAACTATAGGCAAGAAAACACTTTTATCTAAAGTCAAGTGAAGACAAAATTGGCCAACATAAAATGCTGTCTGGGGAAAAAAGTTTTGACAGGAGGAGAGAGGACAGAAGCCAAGGCATAAGCAATAGGCACAGAAAGGTGAAGCACTGGTTACTCTGGGTGCAGAGCTTGGTCCACACAGCTGCCAAGGCTGGTCATGTCCCTTATCAAAGCTCTAAAATACTGGCTTCTCAGCACATCCCATTCTGGCATCTTACAGCACAAAATGTAGTTCACAATTTCACAATTTGCCTAACGTACCTTTGATTCAAAGTCAATACAGATAGGATGGGTGGTGGATGCCAAAATAATCCCTTAATTCAATGAAGGACTTGGTTCTTGGACAATATGTGGCTTAAATATTGTGGTTATAGACTAATTTATCTCATATGAAAAGATATTGGTGGGGCATCATGTAGTAGCCTAGCCAGTATCAGCTAAAGCACTTGCTGGAAGTGGCTAGAAGACGTGGGCACTTTTACCTTTTAAAGCTGAAGAGTAGAAGACTATGAAAGAGTTTATTTTTTCCCCAGACATCCTATTTAGGATGCTGTGTCTGCTTCTCTTTTGATTTGGCTTTTTCCTTCTGCCCTATATACACCTAACTAAAAAGCATGCACACAGCAACTTCTACTTACCAGTACTCCATGCACAGTAATAAAGTGGTTTTTAAAAGTTACCTTCTTTGTGACTCAAATTTATGTTGCAAAATTTAATTTCCAGTTTTTCAAAATTTGAACTGTCAGTTTTAGCCCCCCATTTCTGATGTTGTTGCCCAGAGTTACATTAATGTTCCTTTAATTCCAAGACCTTGGAATCCCCTTGTTTCCCCTAATTCCTATCCCTTGTGTTCTCCCTCTCCATACCCTTCATCTTCCTCATCCAGAGAAGGTGCTGCTTAGACCAAATTTCCTCATTCTTCCAAAGCTGGGCTTATAGTCACTTCATGTATGTCCCTGTGATATGCTCTCAAGAACTAATCACTGCACTGCCTTGAGTTCTTTGCATGTTAGTGTCTTTACCAGAATTTAAACTTCTGGAGGAGAGAAAGTAAATACTATTCACTGTTTTAACTCTGCTACACAACCCAGTGCCTTGAGCTGAAAACAAACTCTTCACTCTTGACAGAGTGTATGCAAGATAATTTGCCTGAAGAAATCACGTAACAGAGAGCATCAGGTCCTCCGGGCCCCAGTGACAGTGGAAGTAGACCCGACGCTATATAGCAGCTGTTCCCAAAGTAGAAAATGTGGTGTTTTCCATGCCAGGTCAAAGGAATCGCACTCTTTGTCCATTGCCCGGTCATGTTGATGTCCTGGAAACCACTGTCCTATACTTATACAAAGACATGAACAATATATTTACTTATAATTAGAGTTAAGATAGTAACAAAAATTTAAAAGAACTGAATTTCAACAGAGGTAGATTCTGAGTAAAGGAACAAGTGGAGACTATATTTTATGAAAGTACATGAAGAGTGATTATTGTTTTTGAATCATTATAGTCAAGAAATGATTCTGTATAGCCTTCAAAAAGTACATGTACATTTTTACAATAAAATTACTATGAGAAATGTGTATGCTGATGAGTCCTCAAGTCTTTATAAGTGTATAGAAAGAATATGAAAGATTATATAGCAAAATTTTATCTTTAAAGTTTGTAAAATACACATCCACACCTAACTGGCTCTCTCAAGACAGTGGAATTTAAGTTGACTTTTAAGTCTTAATTTGAATGCTTAAATATCTCTTTTTAGTTTACTCCAATGAACATATACTAATGAAATGCTAACACACTTCAAAACATTTTTTCTTCAAATGGAGCTAAAAATTCCATAACTTAGAAATTTGCTACTCATTCTTTCTTACTGATCTGTCTGTAGTAAACATTATTTGCTGTATCCCTCCTTACCCCAATCTTCTCTCACCCATTACTGTTTCATTTTGTATACATTAGTAAGAATCTAAAGATTTAATTCTTGAGCTCTGCAAATTGCATTTTAAGATTTTTGTACTCACCTACCGATTGGCAAGCCTGCAGCTGTAGCCCTGTGGCATCCGATCCCGTCAGATCTCGGAAGCTAAGCAGGGTCGGGCCTGGTTAGTACCTGGATGGGAGACCGCCTGGGAACACCAGAAGCTGTAGGCTTGGGAGAAGGACCTGGCAACCCCCTCCCAAAAATCCATCTGCCATTGAAAACCCTATGAACAGCAGAGAAGCACTGACAATAGTGTTTCCCTTGTTGTACAGAGGGTCGCTATGAGTCGGATACCGACTCGACGGCACCTAACAACAACAACCAACTGGCAAATTAGCATAAACCCATATGGAATTACCTACACTAAATGAACATTGAGCAGGGACAACCGGGGTAGCAACGACAGGTAACTAACACTACTGAAGGCTTCCTATGCATACGATTTCATCACAAGCACAGTATCATATTCAAACTCAGACAAGCCCCATGAAAGAAATACTATTACTGCGCCCTTTTAAAGAGGAAAAAAACAAAACAAAACAAAACAAAACAAAAAAACCTGACAGATATTAAATAAGAGATTAAGTACTTTACCTAAGATTACATAAATAAATCAGGAAGCTTGAATTCAAAATGAGGCCTAATTTCTGTGACTTTAATACTGAACACTTATACTTTTCTGACAACAAAAAAGTCCTCTCTCTCATAATCCAGCCTCCAAAAGATGGAAATTAGGTTAACCTAAACTCACAATAAGGCAATAGAGAAGCCCATCAGAGGTATTATTTTCACCTGACTCCAGATAACTAACTCCTGAATCTCCCTAAGGTCTGTTAAAATGAGTTGTTAAATTTTTAGTTTAATACACAAACATAAAATGTGAACATTAACTTCTAATCTTTCCTTTTTCACTAATTGGATATAATTTTTGACAAGTTCTTTCTATATAGTAGCTTTCTCATTTTTAAAGTTAGTGTTTCTGATTTTTTTCCTGAGGAAATTCCAGCTCAACATTTAAAAATTATTTTATAAATGTTGCTTCAAATGTGCAAATACACACAATTTTGTATTCCATTTGGAGTGTCTGTCAGGCATTGATTTTATAATGACATATTAAAAACATAAAGAGGGTTGATTAATAAATCTTGGAATACTATCACATCAATAGGGTTGTGAAGGCTCTCACTGAGTACTGAAGTCCTAAGGTAAAACTTTGTTTTGCTCACAGATACTGCTTAAAAAATAGCAGGCCACCACCAGGACTTCGGTGGCTCCTGCTCTTTCTGTGGTAATAAGGTTAGAAGAGAAGGATGATTTAAGAAATGTTTGTCTTATGTACATAAAATCTCAAGAAGCAGATTCTCAGTAGCTAGAAAGAAGGCTAAATGTCCAGAGCTTATTATAATGTTAATTACAGTCTATCATCCTTTGGAGAACTTTGAACATAATGAACACGGGGAATATGGGTACTGTTTGCTAAGCAACACCAGGTTTGAATGGCACTGTGATAGTAATTACATTCTGATTTGACCATGTTCAATTTTGGGAATTAACTAAAATTTTTTCTTGATTTTTTTAAATTTAAAAATCATAAATATGAACAGAATGAGGAATAAAGGTCATCCAACACTGTGGTCAGTAAAAGTAACTGAATTATGAGGTTGAAAAGGGCTTGTATTTGCAAACCGTAGCTGAAAAGTTAGGTCATGTCCTTATAGCTTTCTACTTACAAGTGCCCCCCCCCCCTTTTTTTTCCTAAACTAGGTTTTCCTATATTGCCCACGCTGCCCTTGAATTTATGATCCTCCTGCCTCGGCCTTTTGAGTGCTGGAATTAAAAATTACAAGTGTGTGCCCCCACATCCGGCTTGAAGATGTCTATTTTCTAAAACAGAAATATCAGTGTAGAATTACGACGAAGCTTTCATTCTAATTACGGAAAATCTCTGTACTACCGCGAGACATGTGCCTTTAAAAATATAATGGCATAAAATAGTGGTTGTTTTATATTAATATTAGTAAGTACCCAGAACTGACCTCCTGAACTTGACTCCTAATTTCCAGCGCTTTGGCTCAAGACCTCCCTCCATCTCTTCCGGTCCTTGCTAGTTAATGGCGCCATCTGATGGAAGTTGAACTCTGCGTTAAAAAGCAAAAAGCTGGTTCTGGTTCTGGTAGGCGGAGGCCTAGGACCATGCAGGATAGCAACAGCGATTTTTGAAACCTCTTCATTAGTTGACATCTGTTTCATCTCCCCAGCGACAAATCCTGACTCAGGAAAATACTGAAGATGACAGCATCCACTCTCTCTTTCTCCTGCTTTTCCAGAGAAGGTTGGGAATACAACAGCCAATTCCCATTTGCATTGTATCACAGTTGGTGGTATCATAGGACTTCACTTAATTTACATCCATCCATAAAGTCCTTGTTGAATCTTGATCCTGCAACCTAATGCTTGAATCACATACTCCTGTGGAAGCAGATATATTCTTTTTCCCTTTAATTAATTTCCTAGCTGAGCATTTTTCCAGTTTCCATTGTCTTTCTTTGGTGTTTTCTTATGGTTCTACTGGATACTCCTGTATCTTTTCTGGATTATTCTTTTATTTTCTTTAATGTTTGCAAGTTCCTCATTTAGTTTTGCTTCATTATCCACTGCCACATTTGTTTTTATAACTTCCAGAATCTCTTCACTACTCTTGGCTGCTGATGTGAGTGGTAGTTTGAATTTTATTTATTTTTTATTTACATAGTTTTTATACTTTATAATTAGAAAATTGAATTTAGCTTTATTTTTATATTTATATGACTTTTTCAAGGAGATTTGAAGAAGAACTAGATATATTTGCTTAGGTAGTGACCTTGACAGGGAGTTTCTGTTTCACTTTATTTTTAATGAAGGAATTTAATCATCTCTATTCTATTTAAGGAGCAAATCATTACAATCTATTACAGATTCAATGTCTATGTCCCTTCCTTCCTTCCCAAAATCATATGTTGAAGCCCTAACTCCCAATGTGATATTTGGGAGATGGAAGCTTCGGGAGGTACTTAGGTTTAGATGAAGTCATGAGGATGAGGCCCTCACAATAGGATTTTTTGTTAGATGCCATGGAGTAGAGTCCGACTCATAGCAACCCTCATAAGGTTTTCAATGGCTGATTGTTTCGGGATTGCCACGGGAGTGGGTTACCACATCCTTCTCCCGTTTTTGTGGTTCTGGGAATCGAACTTGGGACCTCAGAGACTGCAGAGCAGCGCTCTATCAACTGAGCTAAATCCCAGCCCCATAATAGGATTAGGATCTTTATAAAAAATGATAGTAAAAGCTTGTGTGTGTGCACCCCTCCATCTCTTTCTCTCTCTCTCCCATGTAGGAACACAGAAAGAAGGCAGCCATCTATAAGCCAAGGACAGGAGGATCAGCAGACCTCAACCACGATTTGAAGTCAAATGAGTGTTAGCACCCTTATTTTGGATTTACAGCCTCCAGAAATGTGAGAAATAAGTGTCTGTTGCTTAAGCTACCCAGGATATGCTCTTTTATCATAGCAGTCCAAGCTGACTAATACACACTCTATGCTTTGCCATATTTCTAAAGTGATGCCTTATATTTGTTGTGACCCCAACTTTTTCAATTCGTTTCCAAACAAAATTTGTTTCCACTATAGTATTTAGAGCCTGCAGCCGTAGCCCTGTGGCATCCGATTCCGTCAGATCTCGGAAGCTAAGCAGGGTCAGGCCTGGTTAGTACCTGGATGGGAGACCGCCTGGGAACACCAGATACTGCAGGCTTGGGAGAAGGACTTGGCAACCCTCTCCTAATAATCAATCTGCCACTGAAAACCCTATGAACAGCAGAGAAGCACTGACAATAGTATTTCGCCTGTTATATGTAGGGTCGCTATGAGTCGGATAAGTACTCGACGGGACCTAACAACAACAACATAGTATTTAAAAAATCTCCTCTGAGTTCCACCATTCCTTTAATGAAAAATGGTGATTGTAATGGTCTTTTCTTGACTCATGCTGTTAAAACACCGCAACTCTTTTGCAAATATTTATGTACAATTTAGACCTACCTTTTTGTATGGACAGAATAGAGCATTTGTAATTGTTTTCCTTTTCTTCCATTAAAAATTTATATTAGTCATAATATAAAAAGCAAACCTTGCCATTTTAATCTTGTACAGCATATAGTAAAGTCATAATCACTAAGGGAAGACATTAACCTTAGGTGATAGTAGTAGGTGTCTCTTTTCAAGTACCCTATAGCACTTTTGCTGTGAGTCTTTATCTTCACTTTCCTATGCCTCAGTTTTCTTACCTGTAAAATTAGATTAATGGATTAAATACCTTGTGCTCTTTCCTAGAACAACTACAATAATTATCACATTCTTATGATCACCACTAACTCATACAGTTAGGCATCACAATGATGTTCTGAGACATGTCCTGAGAAAAGTGTCATTAGGTGCTTTTGTTGTGTAAACATCATTGAACATGTGGTACTTACACAGATTAAGACTGCCAGGACTTCACTAGGTGATGTTGGACCAACTTTATATATATAAAACCTGTTATCAATTTAAGTGTTGTACAGTACATGACTGTATGTGTATAGCACCCTACTTGAAAAGTGTGTTAAAATCCTAGTAGCTTCCAAAACCAAGGGCTGTAAATTAAACATTTTACATTTTCTCTTATTAGAGAAATCGGGCTTTATGTCACTTTTCCAAATGAAAAAAGGTGATGGTAGGTGATGGGCTTGGTAGGTGATAGGCTGAAGATTGATACCTAGGATCTCTGATTCCAAATTTCATGTTATTTTTTTATCCTGCCACAGTATATGCCAATATTTCCTCATTTACAGGATCAATGATGTATCTGTGTTTTTCCTCATTAGTCTCATTTAATGTTTTATTTTGTTTTGTTTTGTTTTGTAGTATTGGAGGTTGACACCAGGGCCTCATGAATGCTAGGCAAGAACCACTGAGCTGCACCTCCACCCTCTTTATTATTTTTCATCTTGAGACAGGGTCTTGCTAAATTACACCAGCTGCCTCTGGCCTGGAACTTGCAATCCTCCTGGCTCAGTGTCCCAAGTCACTGGGATTATAGGTGTGTGCCAAGGCACATGGCTAATGTCAGACTATTCTTTCTGCATCTACAGCCATACCACCCTCACATCTGATCTCATCTGATCTCCAAAGCTAAGCAGGGTGGGACCTGGTTAGTCTTTGGAGGGGAGACTGCCTGAGAATACCTTGTGCTATAGGCTTGGGAGAATGTTCTGGCAGCCCACTCCTGAAACTATTGGCCATTGAAAATCCTATGTATAGCAGAAAAACACTGACAGACGTAGTGCTGGGCATGACACAGTGTTGGGTAGTGTTTCATTCTGTTGTACATAGGTCACTATGTGTTGGACCCACTCGATGGCACCTAACAACAACATCCTTTCTCCAGTGACAAAAAATGTATTGCACACAGGGTTTGTCATAAGCCATTTCCAGTAGTCAGTTCTGCCTTGAAAAAGGCATCTGCAGTAAACACGTGGGAAATCTCTACTCCTCTGCTTACTTTCTCCCCTGAAAATGAGACGTTTTTAAATTATGGAAAAAATGACAAGATCGCTACTAAGGAGAAGTGATATTAGGCATTCAAAGAAAGTGAAACTGGGTTAGAACTGTAGTGTGGTTTCTAGGTTAGTTTTTTAACACCAGAAATGTTCAGGCAACACCAGAGATTAAAAAGAGACTCTGGGTGAGGTAGTTTTGTGACTTGAATAAATCTGGGTTTTGAAATCTGATGAACCTGAGTTCAGGCCCCATTCTCCCTTGACAAGATGAATAATGGTGCTATATTTCGTTGACCTCTTAGAGTCTAGGTTTTCTTATCAGCGAGATACGTACCCAATGTGGTAGGAGGGTGGGAGGTGGAGATTCTATAAACATATAAAAACACCTGAGTCAGTATTCAGACTCTTTGTTTTTTTGTTTGTTTGTTTTTGCAGTACTTGGGGTTGAACCCAAGGCCTTGAGCTTGGATGCATTGCAAGTGCTGTACCACTGAGCTGCACCCTTAGCCTATTTTTTTTTTTGCTTTTTGAGACAGGGTCTCATTAAATTATGCATACTGCCTCTGGTCTCTAACTTGCGATCCTCCTGCCTCTGCCTCCCGAGTTGCTGGGATTACAGGTGTGCGCCACCCCCTGCTTTAGACTGTTGATGGTATCCAATTACATTGTGTCTGGTTACATACATTGCCTAGTGCGCTAGACAGTTCAACTGAAACTACACAATGAAGTCTCTGCTTGTATTAACAGTTTTGATTTTGAAAAATATTCTGGACTATGATTTCAAAAAATTTTTTTACAGCTAATAAGTGCAGTGATGAAAATAACATGAGACTTTAAGTGTTGATAAGCCCATACTTGCTTGAAAAAAATTCACTCATTTAATAAATATTTACTGAGTATCTACTGGTCCTTAGTGTTGGGGAACAAGACAAGTGTTTTCTTGATTTTCATGGAGTTTATATTTTATTTACACTTGTACTTACTTGTTTAAATAATAAAGCATAAATGCACTTTTTAGAATATCTTAACATTGATCAGTCAAAATTTACTTTTAACTTTGGTATAAACTTCTCTTGACAACAGTGACTCCCACAAGCATTACAAGGCAATAGATGTATTTGGCAGAGCAACTATTTATGTCCTGTCTTCTGTGTTGCCAGGGTGATGGTAGCAATATTGAAAACATTGGAGGTGGTTGCTATTGGCAAGGATCCTGATTTTCATTTCCAAATGGAAGGACTGTAAAAAGCAAAATGTAGGTTGGGAGGTAGGCAGTAGACTGGCTATAGCTATACATAAACTGGATGAATGGATGATTGGTGATTAGCCAAATGTGTATGCTATTCTTAGAAATGTAATACACAGGCAATATTTCCCTAACGATACTTAAAATTTTATGAAATTATACTGATTATATCAAACATTTAGGTTTTTTGGAAAAGCCAAAACATTATCATTGTATGCTTTCAAAACTTGAGATTCCTCCCCACTATTCTTCTCTTCCTCTCCTTTCTTTCTGTGAGAAATCATTTAAAAGGTATACTAAGTTTTTGGTCCCTCCTTAAATGGAGAAATGAGCATTGCCACAGTATAAATTCAGCTTCTAACAGATTTTTAAAACACATTGATCGTATACTTTAAAGGGAATAGATGATTACATACTAACTTACAAAGAAAAAAGTCATCTGTAAGGTCTGCTGAATTTTCTGTTTTATTTGAAATGACCACATTTTGGGGTGTACCATGAACCAGAGAGTAAGTAATTGGTGATATTTTCTTCCTCATGAACTTTACTCAGTCTCTAACTCCACATCAACTAGCACATAAGCACTGATTTAATTAAAACAACAACAATAATGACAAAAAGCCTTGTGAAGAATACCACAGATTGACCCTAACAAACTCTTATGTTTTCCTCCATATAATGTGGTGCCTTCATGTGTAGGGTGGCACATTTCTTAACATTTTGTCTATTTCTTTGCTGTAAGCTTTCTTGACCCCAGTTGGGTTTTGCCAATGCTCTGACACTGAAAGACAGAAGTAGTACAGAGACTTTACATGGTTGACCTGTTTTGTTTGTTTCTGCTAATAATCAGTCATATTTCTGTCAGGAATTTCTGCAGCAGAGTTTTATAGTTTATTTTCTAGATTCTTGGGTTTTCAGAAGGATTTTACAGGCATCCCTGGAGGCCCAGCCTAAAAAGCTAATTTCTCCAACTGTTGCAACAACTTTTTAATTACTGAATCTACTGTTAAATCACTTTGTGCTCAAAATACCAAAAAAGTTTTAGTTTACTATATAAAACCTTGCCTGATATATATCTCATGTCTGTCTCTGCTTAAAAACATTAATCCTGATCTCCTCTATGGGAATATATCCACATAATTAGCATCATATTAGAAAATCTGTTTAATGATGGATACCTTACAATTATAAGTGTATATTTTATTTTTCTATACAGTCTGTTCAGTTCTGCCCAAATTTATTTATTTTATTTAATTTATTATTATTATTTTTTTTATGGTACTGGGGGTTGAACCCAGGGCCTCGCACCTGCATGCTCTGCAAGTGCTGGACCGTTGAGCTGCACCCTCAGTCCATTTTTTTTTTTTTTTAGTTTTTGAGACAGGGTCTTGCTAAGTTACGCAGACTGCCTCTGGTCTCGAATTTGTGATCCTCCCGCCTCCGCCTCCCAAGCTGCTGGGATTACAGGTGTGCGCCACCGTGCCCGGCCCCCCAAACTTATTTTTTCATGATCTAATATATTTAGTGGCCTGCAGCTGTACCACTGTGGCATCCAAACCTGTCAGATCTTGGAAGCTAAGCAGAGTCTGGCCTGGTTAGTAGTTGGATGGGAGACCATCTGGGTACTGTAGGCTTGGGGGAAGGACCTCACAACCTATTCCCAAAAAACAATTAGCCATTGAAAACCCTATGAATAGCAGAGAAATACTGTCAATAGTGTTTTGCCTATTGTGTATAGATAGGGTCACTATGAGTCAGACCCCAACTAGACAGCACCAAACAACAACAACATATTTATCAGAATATAAATGTTTTATTTCATATCTATTCTCTCCAAATTGTTTTTTTTTTAAATCTGAAATATGTCTTCTTTGAAGGTCTCATTCCTTTATCTAACCAAAACTAATTTCTTTCAGGTAAACAATCTAGCATTTGTGTTCCTTTAGGATCCTGTGAACCTCTTTAAAACCTTTCAATTTCAGCTGAACAATGATGTCTCCCAATTTGCATCATTCTTTTATTTACTCAATATTTATTGAGTACTTAACCATTAGCCAGTCATTGTCTAAGCACTGCAGTGAGGCATTGAAAATAGTCCTTGTCGTAATGAGACTTAAATTTTAGGAAGCAGTAATCATTAAGAAATAGGGCCTAAAAATATAAACACTTCAACTTTGATAAGCTCTATAAAGACAAATATTGTGTGTATTACGTGGCTATTGCATATAATTTTGAAGGTGAAGGAACACAACCTACAGAGGTGACACTTGGTGTGATAGCTAGAGGGTGATTACAGACTAAATGGTGTAGGGAGGAAGGCTGGTGACATGGTATCTGAGTAAGCCTGTTGCTGAAATAGCATTCAGTAAGGATATGGAGTTTCTGACTTCTTACTCATTTTGCTTGGAGGTAGGGGAGGCACCTTTCTCTAAAGGGAATTATTCTCAATGAAGAACACCCTCTCCTTTCCTTGAACGCTCACCACACCCATGCCTTTGACAGTGCCTCTTCTGCTCCCTAGGTTTTTGCACACACTGGTACATGAACATGAGTGTGCACACACACACATACACACACACACACACACAAGGGAGTGATAATTGTATTGACTGGGGACAAAATACCAACAAGATTGAGTACTTACCAAAACCTAGGCGTGTTTCCTATTTATTTACATCTATGTTGGCTTTTAATCTTCACAATAACCCTATGAGATAGATATTTTAAAGGAGTACAAAAGCACAGAAAATACTGCGACTTTCTAAATACTGATATATGCACTCTTGAGCATTTGCTATGCTAACTTTAACTGTTAAAATGACTATTTTTTGTAATTAGTATTATTCCCATTATACTGAGAAGAGTGAGGGACAGGGAGTTTAAGTGATTTTCTCATAGATATGTAACTAGTACTATCAGAACAAGATTTGAACCAAATGGATTCAATGTAACACTTAGGGTGTTAACCACTCTGCTGCTTACTGGAGCTAATTCTATTTCAGCTTTGTAAATACTGCAGGGAGGAGTCTGACCTCCATTTTGGCAATATCCTTCTTTTCTCTCTCTTTTTTTAAGTAATTTCTTTAGTTAGTATTCAACTTAATGGGTTTCATTATGATATTTCCATTCATGCATAGCATTGTACTTTGTTCATGTCCACTCCTTAGATACATTAGTACTTCTTTGTTCCAACTAATTCTGGGACAATAAGAAATTTGCATTCCTCATCCTATTTTTACATGAGAAATTTCTTTTGTTATTCAATACATTTCTGGATTTCTGTTTTTTCTAGGGCAATATGCTGATAAATACATAAAATTCAAGAGTTGTTGTTAGGTGCCATTGAGTTGGGTCTGACTCATAGCAACCCTATGTGCAACAGAATGAAACACTACTTGACACTGTGCCATGCCCAGTACTATATGAGAGCCTCTCTGCTATTCATAGAGTTCATTGATTGTTTAGGGAATGGGCTGCCAGGTCCTTCTCCCATTTTTGCAGTGCTGGGGATCAAATCCAGGGCCTCAAAGAGTGCAAAGCAGTACTCTACCAACTGAGCTAAACCTCAGCCCTCAATTCAATAGTAAATATAATCAAAATATAATTGGAAATGTACATTTTGTGAATAATGAGTTGTTTTCTATGATCCATAGCATCAATAAACTATTTGTTTAGATTGGTGAGGGTTAGTGGCTGAACTTTAGTAAAAGGATATAGTTAACACACACACACACACACACACACACACACACACACACACACACAAATCAAGAACCAGAAAATATTTCTAAGATTATTTTTCTGGTAAGAAGACTAGTATATGAACAACTTAGCAGTTACAGACATGATTTTCAGAGAAATGATCTTGCTATACTCCCATAAATTCCTTTGGTATTATGTAAAAAATATAGAAAAGAAGAGTTTAAAACAGATCCTTAACTAAACTCTAAGTTTGCCTGCGTGGACCATTAAGACGTCAGTAAACACTTGGAAAATCTATGTAAAATTTGTGCTTATTTGTGGGCATATACTTTACTTGGGGAAAGAGTGTATTGCTTCTACCATGTTTCCAGAATGGTTCCCCAAAAAGGTTAAGAATTGCTAATGCAGCACAGTTATCAATGCTAAACAGACATAAGGGCATATAGTGTATTATATGAAAAGCATTTATCATCCTTTATTAAATAAACAAAAACATGGTTTAAAAAGGTAGGCAAAATGAAACATTAAAATAAACATTGATTTATACATCTTTGTTCTAGAGGAAGTCAAGATGGGCTCAGGCTGATTGATCCTGTGGAAGTTAATCCCTGGCAGCAAACTTTCCCCTGTATCAGCAGCCCATTTTTTTTGTTTGTTTGTTTATTCTTAGGTATTTTAATTTGAGATGGTTATAAGTAAGATGAAGTTCTGAGGTCTTTTTTTTTCTTTAAATGTGCAGATAAATAAAAAGTCATAAAGTCTATTTCCCCTCTGATATGAATATCTAAGGGTCCTACCTAATATCTACCTAAGGGTCCATTGTGATTGAAGCCTTGGTTAACCAGGTGGTTCTACTGGGAGCTACTGGAATAACTGAAAGATGAGACTTAGTGGAAGGGCCTTTGGTCACTAGGGACAAGTCCTCAGAAGGTAGGACTCCTGGGACCCTTTGCTACTTCTCATGAGAGGGCCAGAGTTATCAAAGCCAGAGTTTGGCCCTGCTCCATGACTGGCTCAAGCTCTACAACACGTTCTTGCCATCCACCATTTGCTATGAGGTCCTCTACAGAATAGAGCTAATGCAGGCACCATGCCCTTGGACCTACAGAACTGTGACTTAAATAAGCCTCTTCTGAAAAAGATCCATATTTGTGCCTATTCCCAAAAGAGGGGATCCAACTGAATGTACAAACTATTGAAAAATATCATCCATATCACACATAAGCAATATTTGACTAAAGATCATTCAAAAGTGACTATGACAGTATATAGATAGGGAATGGCTGGAAAATCAAGGCAGATTCAGAAGAGGGCAGGGAACCAGAGATATCATTGCTGATGTCAGGTGGATATTAGCCAAAAGCAGAGAATATCAAAAAAATGTCTCTCTATGTTTTATTGACAATCCAAAGGCATTTGACTGTGTGGATCATAACAAATTGTAGATAACACTTTGAAAAACGGGAATACCAGAGCACCTAATTGTACTCATGAGGAATCTGTACATGAACCAGGAGGCAGTTGTTGGAATAGAACAAGGAAACACGGCCTGGTTTAAAGTTGAGAAAGTTGTGTGTCAGGGCTGTTTACTTTCACTATATCTCTTCAATTTATATGCTGAGCAAATAATCCAATAAACTGTACTTTATGAGGAAGAATGCAGCATCAGGATTGGAGGAAGACACAGAGATGACACAACTCTGCTTGCTGAAAGTGAAGAGGATTTAAAACATTTATTGATGAAGATCAAAGATCATAGCCTTCAATATGGGTTGTGACTAAACATCCACAAAACAAAAATCCTTACAAGTGGGTCAATATGCAACTTCATAATAAACAGAGAACAGATTGAAGTTGTCCATGATTTTGCTTAACTTGGCTCTACAATCAACACCCGTGGAAGCAGCAGTCAAGAAACAAAAAATGCATTGCCTTGGGAAAAGCTGTAGCAAAAGATCTCTTTAGAGTATTGAAATGTAAAGATGTGACATTGAAGACGAAGGTGCACCTTAATCATGCCATGGTATTCTCAGTAGCATCATATGGTTGTGAAAGCATTGAACAAGAGAGACAGGAGAAGAATTGATGCTTTTCAGTTATGTTGCAGGAGACTACTATTGAATATATCATGGACTGCCAAAAGAACCAACAGATCTGTCCTAGAAGAAGTACAACCAGAGTGCTCCTTGGAAGCAAGAATGGCCAAACTGCGTCTTATGTATTTTGCATGTGTAGTCAGGAGGGACCAATCCCTGGAGAAAAACATCATGTTTGGGAGAGTGGCAGGTCAGCAAAAAAAAGGAAAAACCTCTACCAGATGTATTGACACAATGTCTGTAACAATGGGCTTAACCATAAACGTCACGTACCTGGCACAGAACTGGAGATTGTTCTGTTCTGCTGTACATAAGGTTACTATGAGTCAGACTTGACTTGACAGCACCTGACAACAACAAAACTTCTCGTTAAAAAGTTCACTGCTTGAAGTAGTTATAATGAATAAAAAAATTATTATACACTCTTCTCCCTGTCCCCCCAATTTAATTTCCAGACCGTACAATTATTTGGGACTTACTAGTTATAGAAGGGGGCTGAGATTTAGCTCAGTGGGTAGAGCACTGCGCTGCATTCTCTGAGGCCCTGAGTTCAATTCCCAGCACCGCAAAAATGGGAGAAGGACCTGGCAATCCACTCCCAAGGCAATCCCGAAGCACTCAGCCATTGAAAACCCTATGAGGGTCACTATGAGTCGGATACCGACTCGACAGTATCCTAACAACAACAACAAGTTATAGAAGAGATATTGCTGTTTGTTGTTAGATGGCGTCGAGTCAGTATCCGACTCATAGCGACCCTCATAGGGTTTTCAATGGCTGACTGTTTCAGGATTGCCTTGGGAGTGGATTGCCAAGCCCTTCTCCCATTTTTGCGGTGCTGGGAATTGCACTCGGGACCTCAGAGACTGCAGCGCAGTGCTCTACCAACTGAGCTAAATCCTAGCCCAGAAGAGATATTACGTTAGGTTAATCTGATGTGTAGTAATTGTCACAGTAGAAAGTTGGTTATTCTTCCTTAGGGAATGTTAGAAGGTCACCTTATAATCACATTGTTGGTTTGTAGCATAATTTGTATGGGTATAGAAAAATATTCTGAGCCGGGCGCGGTGGCGCATACCTGAAATCCCAGCGGCTCGGGAGGCGGAGGCAGGAGGATCGCAAGTTCAAGACCAGAGGCAGTCTGCGTAATTTAGGGAGACCCTGTCTCAAAAAGTAAGAAAATGGGCTGAGGGTGCAGCTCAGTGATCCAGCACTTGCACTTGCAGAGCATGCAAGTGCGAGGCCCTGGGTTCAACCCCTAGAACCAAAAAAAGAAACAAACAAAAAAAAACCAACCAAACAAACAAACAAAAAAAAACTGACTTAAAATCAAAAGCAAGAATGTAAATACATATATAAAATTAGAAATATGTTTTAACAATTACATATATAATTAATGTCAAACTAATTCATTTCAAGAACTATTTTATTTAATGAAATTTTAGAAAAATAGACCTAGTTGGATAATACACCAGAGATAATATACTTGCCTTATTCCTATTTTTCAATACTTTTCCCAACATTTCTTTATATATTATGGTACACAAATGTATTCATATGATTTCTGCACTTAGAAGTGAAACTTCCCTTGAAATTACTAACATTAAAAGATTTTCTAATACATTGAAGGACAACCAGAAAAAACATTTTCCAAGAAAATTATTTGACACTGAAAAACAAAATAAACACCATACACAAAAGGGAAGGAGAAATGGAGGAAACAGGATGTGGCTTTTTGTGGCAGAGTATGCTGGTCATTTATAACTCTATTCCTTTATCTTCTAGGCTTCTCTGTGTTTCTTACAGTTGGATGTCACTCTATGATAAAGTATTCTTGGATGGACTGGACTGAAAATCCTATGTACCAACTTCTAGAGCTAGGTTTTCAGAACTCCATATTTTCCTCTCATTTCCACTCAGATCAGACAATGAGGAAGACATCAATTCCGCAGAGAAGAGTTTTAACCTGAGGGCAACTGCTGGATAGTTTCAGCATGTCTGTGAAACTTGGGTGCTGAAAAATTATATCTTCATTTTTGTTAATTTAGGCTTTTCTTCTCTTAAAAATGTAGACAATACAGTGCAATAGATTAAATAGTACTTGTGATTTTGACTAAAATATAAATCATATATATTTTCAAATTTTATTATAGCTATTGTGTTATTGTTATTTTAAAATGTTGCTTATGTTTATATTCACTTCATAATTATGGTATCTATGACAATAATTTAGACTCAAAATCTTATAGCCTAAAACATTAAAAAACACTCATATTTTGATAATGGTATTTCAATGTAATTTGTTTCCTTTTTAATACAATGCATTTTTATTTTACACATTTAATAAAATAAACATTATGTTGAGAAAGAGTCCATTGGATTTTCCAGGTTATCAGAGTTTCATGGTACAAAAATATTTATGACCCGTACCCACCCTGGAAGATGGAGAGACAAGAGCTTGGAAGGACTTGAGGCTCTTGAATGACTAGAAGAAGAGCTTCCTGATATCCTAGAAGAGGTGACTTAAATCTTTTCATGAGCTGTTTTTGGATTTTTATTGTCACATCAGTCTATGCACATCCTAACTAATATAGTATCAGCCTCTGTTTATTTACTGCAGAAAAACACAATGTACAACTTCTTAAAATAAGAATTAAAGCTATTAGCTAGGCATGGTGGTACATACCTCTTATCCCAGCATTTGGGAGGCTGAGGAAGGAGAATGTCATTGTTTTTATATAGAAATAAGAGTGCTTGATATCTTAATATAGCATAATATCTTGGTAAATCTTAATCTATTTACTGTAAAAACTAGGAACAATGATAAAAAAAACTGAGGTATATTATTCTAAGCAAATAAAAAATAATAGTAAAGAACACATAGGACTCTTCCAAGATTGTGGTAAGATCATAGATATCAACTCTATTCCTACAATAATCCTCATTGTACATCAAATACCTACCATGAAATGAAGTATGAAGGTATGAAGCCTTCATAAAGTGAAGCCATGAAATGAAGTGAGTAGGTAGCCAATGTATGTACACTAGAAAATGAGTCTATATTTTAAAAAATTATAAATGATTAAAAAATTCCAAGAAAAGTCTTTCTCAAATTCTAAAT
>VMDO01029059.1:0-23111 GCA_007922755.1 Pedetes capensis
AGATGGAGGAAAGGAAGGAAGGAAGGAAGGAAGACAGGGAGGCAGGCAGGCAGGCAGGCAGGAAGGCAGGCAGGAAGGCAGGCAGGAAGGAGTGAGTGGCGCACACCTGTAGTCCGAGCTACTCAGGAGGCTGAGCAGGAAGATCACTTGTTGACTGGAAGTCCAAGGCCACCGTGGGCAACATAGAGAGGCCTCATCTCAAAAACAACGAATAAAAGCAAACAACCAGCAAGGGTCTGGGAGTATAGCTCAGTGGTAGAACTCACAAAGCCCTGGGTTCAATCCCCACAGCCCCCCCAAAAAAAAAAATTATGGTAGCAGATTTTGGGATTGGCATCAGAGACAATAGGAAGCTGTCTTTTGGTTTGTTTGTTTGTTTGTTGAGACGGGTCTCTCTATGTAGGCCAGGCTGGCCTCAAATCAAAATGCTCCTGCCTCAGCCTCCTGAGTGCTGGGATTACACGTGTGCACCACCACACCTGTCTGACGGGAAGCCTTTGAGAAATGGGGAAATGGGCTGAAATGAGAGTGATTAAAAAACATGAGTCAGTAGCAGATGAGGCAGAACTGAGGGCAGGCTGGTGCTACACCATTCACGCAGTTCTCATAGGCCCTCGGCAAGCCATAGTATCCATCTGCCTCTTAAACATTCTTATGGCTGGGCTGGGGCTGTAGCTCAGTGGTAGAGAGCTTGCCTAGCGTGTGTGAAGGCCTTGGTTCTATCCTCAGCACTGCAAAAGATAAAAGATTCCATGGAGCACACACCAGTCATCCCAGCTATTGGAGAGGCCAAAGCAGGAGGATTGTGAGTTCAAGGCCATTAGACAGCTTGCACAATTTAGTGAAATCCTGTCTCAAAGTGAAAAAGGGACTGCGGCGCAGCTCCGTGGTGGAGCACTTTCCTGTCTTGCGTGAGGCCCTGGGTTCAACCGTCTGGCACTGTAATAATAGGACTAAAAGATTCCTACAGCATGAAACCTACATCACTAAGTTGTACCCAGAAATTTCCAAATTTATTGACTGCAGTCCTGCCTCTCTTTCTCAGAAAACCTATTAACAGCTGCTGTTCCTCAGAACATAATTTAGAAAATGCTGCCTTCGAGAAAGGCAAATTGCTACAGGGATTTCTCTTTAAACCCTGCCTCTGATATGCTCCATTGTGGTGCCGTCAGATCTTTATACACAGGGCATCATATGCCCTGCTAGGAAGTAATCTCACGCCGAGGGGGTCAGTCCCACTAGCCAACTCAAGGCTGCTTTGCTGTATTTTTAGATAACGGAAATGGCAGCTGAGTAAATACTGTAAATCTAGATATCTAATTCCAGACCCACAGAGGCCAAAGCAATTTCTTTTCCAAAGCCATTTTTAGAAGCTTGTTTACTGCTTACCCAGTATCCCTGCCTCCCTACAAAGTGATGAAATGTTCATCAGTTGCTTAGGGATCAAATACTGCCATTCAATTCAGCAAAGATGTTCCGGAATCCCTACTTTGTATGGTCCGGGTGTTAACAGCCTCTTCTTCAAAAGGAAGATCTGTCAACCATACAAGCTGGTAGGCATCAGCCACAGGATGATACGGAAGGACCCTGAGCTTAAAAAAATACACACAGATATTTTCAGTTCACTGAGCAGCTAAATGGGTAACCAGCAAATGCTGCAACCTCTTCTCAGTTTGAACAAAGCCAAACATCTAGTAGAAGCTTTCACAAAGTGAATAAAACATCAGATATCTGCCATCAAGAGAAACATCTGAATAAATAATTGACTAAATTTTTTATCATTTTCCGTAGCCCCCTGTAGATGCCAGGTTTTCAAGCATAGCCATTCACAGGACCAGGTTTCTTTTGAAATCATCCTGACCCCCAAGGGATCATTTTCTGAACTGGCAAACTCTTAAAAAGCAGTAGCTTTCTTTGTGCCCAAAAGGTGTGGCTAATCAGGGACCTGACTTCTCACCGCTTCGTCTTCAGGAGCACACACAGGCAATGCAGGAAGGAAATGGGAAACCTGTGCTTCCATGGAAGTGCGCATTGGGTGGAGGTCACCTGGGCAGGTTACAGAGTCTGGCCTTTCACTGTCTTGGAGCTCGTTCACAACTCTGTGAGTAACAGGGACTGATAGCAGTGTATAAACCATTCCAGTGTCCATGAGAATCCTGTTTTATCTCTCTCCCTCATGGGAGAGTCAAGGGTACCTTCCTTCACACATTCATTTCAGTATTTTTGCCTGACCTAGCTACTGGACTTTTGTCCAGGTTCTTTTGAAGCGGTTAGAACACCTTCCTGACTCATCGATTCAGTAAAATACAGTCTTTAACCTGTGTTCCCTTCTGTGTCTTTGTGACAGGACTTGACCTTTCTCTGAAAATTACCTTGTCACAATAACACAGGTAGACATTAAGTTTTTCCCATACACTCTTGTTTGGATCTGAAATGTCCCCCAGAGGATCATATACTAAAGGATTAGTCTCCAGCCAGCTTATGGGAATATTGGGAGGTGGTGGAACCTTTAAGACGTGGAGCCTAGCAGAAGAAGGCTCCATAGTGAGAGGGGCGAGGGTGGCCTGGATTGGGCTCCGGTAACCCCAGCCCCTTCCGCTTCCCCAGCCACCAAGAGCTGAGCGGTTTTACTTCCTCACGTGCTCTCTGCCATGACGCTCTGCCCCTCCACAGCTCAAAAGCAATGGACCCAACCAGCCGTGGACCAAAACCTCTGCAACCATGAGACAAAACAAGCCTTTACTCCTTTAAGTAACTTGTCTTAGGCATTTTGTCAAAGCAAAAGAAAGCAGACCCTTTGTCTCCTGCCCCCGGTGCATTAGGACTAGGGGTGAATTTCTACAGCCACTGACACATTGTAGTATAGCTGGCTATTTCTTTGGGAAATGCATTTGCTAAGCTAATGGATAATAACCTTTCCTAAATACAGTTTATTGTGTTTCCTTTATTCAAAAGAAGAGGCAAGTGAAAGGAGAGGCTGGCCCACAAAATAGGGGTTCTGCATCTCTCTGTCCACAACAAAATTTTGAATAGTGGTTGCACATGATAATAACAGCATCAGTATCTTTTGTATTCAGTAAAGATGGCTGATCTAGGACAAAAGGACACCTGGGTTACATTGTTTTCCCCAGGAATAATGACAGGTTTACAATGTCTGGTTGATTCATTGTACTGAGAGCTTTCAGGTGTTGGCCATCAGGGTCTGTAAAGTCCCTTGTTAGGAAGGGGATGCTTTTTGTTCAACCAAGCTTTTTTTGACCATATAGGACAAATAGGTTCAAGCTGATTTCAGCTACTGTCTAGTCCTTGGAAGAATCAACCTTCCCGCCAGGCCAGGGGGAACTAATCTGTAAAAGAGGGAGAGAGACCTAAAGGCAGATTGTATTAAAAGTGACTAATGTGCAGCCAGTGATAGGAATCCCACAAGACTAGACTATCCCCAGCACTAACCACTTTCATTCTCTGCCCTGTGGGCACAAAAGCAGCAACTGAGCACAGTCACAGACCCCTGAATCTTTAGGAACATCTGATTTTTCGGCATACCTCTGTACCGAGAAATTTCAGAACATTAAAGGAAGTATGGCTGATGCATTCTTTCTCCTTCCCCACCTCATGAAAAGAAATGCTTATTTCAATTTGGAAAAATTAAGATGTCATCCAGGGTGCTTTACTTTGCTGGTCCCTTTTTTGTTTCCTGTACTTTCCTGGGGGGCTGGGATTTAGCTCAGTTGGTAGAGCGCTGCGCTGCAGTCTCTGAGGTCCCGAGTTCAATTCCCAGCACCGCAAAATTGGGAGAAGGACCTGGCAATCCACTCCCAAGGCAATCCCGAAACAGTCTGCCATTGAAAACCCTATGAGGGTCGCTATGAGTCAGATACCGACTTGACAGCACCAAACAACAACAGCATACTTTCCTGGAGGTAGTGATAAAGACAAAGCAGTCAGTCCCTGGAAAGGGATCATGGTCCTAGAGAACCCCTGTAGTCTGTCTCCTCTGTGCTGACTCAGATCCCCCGTCCTTCAGGGAGCAGAGTTACGGCTGTGTGGAGGGGATTTCTAGTCATCCACCCACAGCATTTTCTTTCTTGTAAGTGGAAGTAACAATTTCTCCTTTACTTCATTTTGTAGGAAGTTGGAAACTTCCTGGGCAGGAATGCCTTGAGGAAAATCAAATCCAATTTGCATGGGGAAGTTTCTTTATGCTTTTGTGTGCTAATTGTGTTTCTCTTGGCTTCATCTGAGTGCATCCAACAGTTTTTATCGCCAGTGCTGTGTGTGTGTGTGTGTGTGTGTGTGTGTGTGTGTGTGTGTACAGAAAACTGGGACATCTGCAAAGAGAGAGCAGAAGCCTAGGGACAGAGATAAAGGGACAGGAACATTCTTTGGACTAGGGTATTTGCATCCAAAATTCAGCTATTTCTGGGCATGGTGCCGCACACCTGTGATCCCAGCACTTGGGAGGCTAAGGAAGGAGGGTTGCAAGTTCAAGGCCAGCCTGGGCAACATGGTAAGA
The DNA here is from genome assembly GCA_007922755.1 of Pedetes capensis. Classification (NCBI taxonomy): domain Eukaryota; kingdom Metazoa; phylum Chordata; class Mammalia; order Rodentia; family Pedetidae; genus Pedetes; species Pedetes capensis. The sequence goes on from VMDO01029059.1 coordinate 4,514, forward strand.
CCTTGTCTGAAAACAAACAAACAAACACAGTACTCCAAACTCAAGTATTTAGGGCTGGGTGTGTAGCTCAGTGGTACAGCACATGCTATCTTTTGTTCGCCATCAACAGATGAATGGATAAACAAACTGTGCTCTCTATATGGAGGGATTGGGGTTTAACTGAGTTGGTGATGCTCCATACTCTCTGAGGCCCTGGGTTTGATCCCTAGCACTGCAAAAATGGGAGAAGGATCTGGCAAACCATTCTCGAAGAAGCAATTCTGACACAATCAGCCATTGAAAACCCAATGAGGGTCGCCATGGGTTGGACCCAACCAAAAGGCGTCTAACAACAACAACAACAACAACAACAACAACATCTATATGGAATATTCTTTAGCCAAAAGAAGGAATGAAGTACTGGTGCATGTTACTACCACCTTGAAGACATTATGCTAGAGAAACAAGCCAGACACAAAAGGTCACATATTATACGAATTCCACTTTTATAAAATATCCTGAGCAAGTAAGTATGGACAGACAGAGTTGCAAAGGACTTGAACAATGGGCAAAATGCCACTTTGGCATTTGACAAAACAGAAATAGGAAGGTCCCTCTGCCCCCACACCAGTCCCTGAAGGAGACAGGTATCCTGCCCCACGACCAAGGGGAAGAGCCATGATACAGAATACCAAGAAGAATTGAGCAAACAGGCCTGGCTAACATCCCCCTGGTTTATTCCCAGTGTGTCACACTCCTTTGCTCTCTAACCATCCTTCTGCATGACTTTCCACAAAGATACACACATCTTCCTGTTTCTTTGGGTCTTTAGTTGTGCTGTCACAGCTGCCTTGATGCCCTGCATCTGTTCAGAACATTCACCTTTTGTGGCTGTTTCGACATTGGGGAAGAGCCAGGAGTCATGTAGTGCCAGGTCTGGTGAATGAAGGTGGAAGAAGACACGCTGTAATGTTTTCATTTAGCAGAGCTTGCCACACCACATGCGACATGTGGCACAGGGTGCTGTCATGATGGAGGATGAAACTAAACATACTCATGAAAAAGGATTTCCAGAGTTGCCTCTGAAAGTGGCGAGAAGATGGGATACGTGTATATTAGCCAAGGGGAGTATTTTCAGGAGGTTGGATGGCAATGTGTGTTTTACTGTAATTTTTAAAAAATTTTTAAGCGTTCACCATATTTTTCCAGTCAAACCTCATGGGGTGTGTGTGTATATGTGTGTGTGTGTGTGTGTGTGTGTGTGTGTGTGTGTGTGTGAATACCAAAATTTGAAATCCATAGTACTTCTTACCCAAAATACTTCAGATCATGGTTTTATTCTTGTTTGGTGCCGTTGTGTTGGATCTGACTCATAGGGACCCTACGTACAACAGAACAAAACATTATCCAGCACTGTGCCATGCACATGATCTTTTTATGTTTGAGCCCATTATTGCAGTCACTGTGTTTCTTATTTTGAGTCATGCCACATCAGCAAAAGGAGGTCCCAGGGGATTTACTCCATTTCCATCATTAAGGTTGACTACTTTGAGGAGGCAACTCTTCTCTGGTCATCTGCTGAATGCCTTCCAGCCTGGGGGGCTCGTTTTCTGGCACTGTATTTGACAGTGCTTCTGTGCTATTCACAGGGTTTTCAATGGCTAATTGTCTTGGGAGTAGGCTGCCGGGTCCTTCTCCCTAGTCTGTCTTAGTCTGGAAGCTCAGCTGAACCCAGTCCACCATGGGTGGCCCTGCTAGTATCTGAAATACCAGTGGCATAACTTTCAGTGTCACAGCAACACACAAGCCCCCACAGCACAACAAGCTGACAGACAACACGGGGGATAAGATCTACTCAACCTATAATAAATACATTTGTTATGCTTCTTTCTTGTAAATCTGTCTTTTGTTGTAGAGTCTCTGGCATGAGCCTTCTGATCAGTATGGCAAAGAAACGTTTTGCTCCTCTACAGGTGTATGGGGAAGAACTGCTTAGTGGGTCCAGGGTTGTCTTTTGGGTTGAAGAAGTGTCTTGGAGCTAGATAGAGGTAATGGTTGCACAATTTTGTGAATATACTAAATGCCAGTAATATTCACACTTCAAAACAGTTGATGATTAATTTTGCAGTGTGTGAACCATACCTCCATTTAAAAAAAAAAAATCTCATGCCAAGCACAGTGGTACACGTCTGTAATCCAAGCGACTCAGAAGGCTGAGCCAAGAAGGATACTGAGTTCAAGACCAGAGGCAGCCTGTGTCCCTTAGTGAGACCCTGGCTCGTTTTAAAAAATAAAAAAGAGGCTGGGTTTGCAGGTTTGTGGCAGAGTGCCTGTAAAGCATGTGTGAGGCCCTGGGTTCAGCCCCCCAGTACCTCAAAAAAAGAAAAAAAATCTCTATCTCAGTAGGGAAGACATATAAAGCTAACATAGCCCCAGCTCTAGCCTGCAGCCGCAGCACTGTGGTGTCCGATCCCGTCAGATCTTGAAAGCTAAGCAGGGTTAGACCTGGTTAGTACTTGGATGAGAGACCACCTGGGAACACCAGGTGCTGTAGGCTTGGGAAAAGGACCCGGCAACCCACTCCCAAAAATCAGTGAGCCATTGAAAACCCCATGAACAGCAGAGAAGCATTGCCAGTAGTGTTTCGCCTGTTGTACGTAGGGTGACTATGAGTTGGACACCCACCGGAAGGCACCTAACAATGACAACAGTCCCAGCTCTAAGCATTTAAGAAAAAGAAAGCCCTGCTCTAAAGGCAGAACTGATCCCTAGGAAAATAGGCCTCTCAGGTCCTGGAACCCAGCCTGGCCTCCCTGGCCCCAACCAGGCTGCTCTTTGGGATGTCATTTGCAGTGGTTTTAACCACCAGGACATGCTCCAGGGACGGCTGTACTGTCTGTTTAAAGAGCACGAAGATGGATGGATCCTGCAGCAGCAGACAGCACCGTAAACACACCGGATGTTTTACTCTTACTCTGGAATGCTGGGCCCGGGGGGAACCGAATGGAAATAACATAAGCACTTTTGAGCTTGTCCAAATGATGGCCACCTTTAAGAGCTACCTGCTAAAAGCATTTCACCCTGGAGAAAGGCCTGGGCAAGCCTCCCACTTCTGGCTGTCTTCATTTCTTCCTGGACCAAGGAGGTCGCTATCAATGGAGTGTACCCCAAAATCTTCATGTTGAAACCAAACCCCCAGGTGATGGTGGTAGGAAGCGATGCCTCTGGAAAAGTGATGATGTCCTGAGGGTGGAGTCTTGGTGCATGGGCTTGGAGTCCTTTCATGAGAGCTTCCAGAGAGCTCCTTTGCTCTATGTGAGGACATGGAGAGAAGGCAGCTATCTTGGAAGCAAGAAACAGGTCTTCACCAGACACTGTATCTGCCAGTGCCTTGCTAAGGTCTTCCAGGTTCCTGAACCGTGAGCAGTAAGTTCCTGTGGTTTCTAAGCCCGCCAGCTATGGTGTTGTGTTAAACCAGCCTGCCCCCAGCCAAGACAGAAGGGCATAAACACGGGAAGAAAAGCACGAATTAAGGAGAAGCTGGCATGTCTGTTCTTCTACTCCTTATTGTCTGTTTCCTACTTTACCTGTGAGACCAGGATTGTGGGGAGTGAGGAGAGTCCTTTCCCAGCTCTGGGGATCACCAGCAAGTTGGCAATGGGATCTGCAGTGAGACCAGGTTTTGACAATGATAGTCATACCTGTGACCACCCAGATCTTTTTAAAAATGACCAAAAATGGGGCCGGGGGATTAGCTCAGTGGTAGAGCACTTGCCTAGTATGGATGAGGCCCTAAGTTCATTTCCCAGCACCACCAGAAAAAGGCCAAAACCAGGGCTATTTCAGGTGCATTTACCTGTAAGAATATGGGTTAGAATTTACAAGAGTTTAAAGTCTGAAAGCAACTGTAAAGGGCAGTGTATGGGCTTCTTAAGAACAGTTTTAGATTCATAGCAAAATGGAGAAAAGAGGACAGTGATTCCCACATACCTGCTACCCACACATATGCATAGTGGTGCAGGCTCTTTAAAGCCGCAAAGTCCTGGGTTCAAATTCTTTTGGGGGGAGGCAGTACTGGGGAGTTGAACTCAGGGATTCACATATGTTTTTCCAAGTGCTCTATCCCTGAGCTGCACCCACAGTCAATTTTATTTTAAACTTTGAGACAGGGTTAAGTTGCTCAGGCTGTCTCCGGCCTCGAACTTGCAATCCTCCTACCTTTGCCCCACATGTAGCTGGTACCACAGGCATGGGCTGCCGTGTATGGCTCTCAGATTCCTTCTCCCCTGATTAATGGGGCCAGATTTTACCTGCTTCTTGATTTCCATATATATTTTAAAACATGAGCAATCTTTACAGAGTTGTGATGGTAAGGATCAAATACAATAAAACTGAATTTCCTCACTTTCAAGACCCACATCCTCCCCCCCTCATTTTAACATTTCTGAAGGAAGGGCCCACTTGCTTCACCCCCAACCCACCGATACGTAGTTTAATATAAGTGTGTAAGTGTGATCATGTTACAGGTGGATTTGTTTTCCTAACCAAACATTAAAAATTTTTTTGATTTTTTTTCCCCTGACTTCCATTGCTCCCTCCATTTTCTGCCCATCCCATCAGCCCCCACCCCTTGGGACCTGCTCTTCTGTGGGTCTCCCACAGCAGGAACTTGTCACACCTTCCTCTACAGGGCTCTGGTTAAGTGGGGCCGGTGTCTCCCAAGAGTCTGTTGTGATGATGGCTTCGTCCACTGAGTGACAGTATTGGGAGGTGCTGTGGAACCTTTGGGAGGTCCATAAAGTCATTGTGGGTGAGCCCTTAAAAGGGCATGTAGGACACTAATCTGTCCTCTTCTCCGCTCCCTACGTGTGCCTTTGACTGTGTGAGCTCTTCCACACCTGTGTGCCGGCCATGACGTGATACCATCTGCCACTGTCATTAGAGGTCCTACTAATAGAGTCACCTGACCTTGGACTTTGAACCTCCAAAACTGAGCTAAATGACCCTTTTGTTTTTATAAGCTAGCTGCCTCCAGTATGTATGTATGCATATATGCATGTATGTATATATGTATGTATATATGTATTTATATAGGGGATTGAACCCAGAGCCTATTGCATGCTTTGAAAGTACTCTACCACTGGGCTGCTCTACAAGCCCATTTTTAATTTTTTATCTTGAGGCAGGGTCTCATGAAGTTATGCAGGCTGCCTCTGGCCTAGCACTTACGATCCTCCTGCCTTCTTCTCCCAAGCTGCTGGGATTGCAGGTGTGAGCCACCGTGCCTAGCGCCTCTCAGGTACTTCGTTCGTTGTAGCAACACACAGCTGGCAAATACACATGTTTTTCTCCATAGTAGTAAAAGTCATACACACACACACAAATGTGTGCATGCATGTGTGTGTTTATGTAGACAGAGGGTGAGAGAGACAAAGACTAAGACCAGGAGACAAGAGACAGACCAAGAATTCTGTTTTACAAAAATGAGATCCTATTATATACATTTCCATCCTGGATCTCATTTGTCTCCTTAAATAGTACTTCTGTTGTTAGGTGACACTGAATCAGGTCCAACTCATGTATAATAGAATGTATAACCTTATATATAATAGAATGAAACACTACCCAACTCTGTGCCATGCACAAGATCTTTTTATGTTTGAGCTCATTATTGCAGACACTTTCTTCTCATGTTTAGTCTTGCCACATCAGCAAAAGGAGGTTCCAGGGGCTTTACTCCACTCCTGTCATTAATGTTGACTACTTCAAGGAGGCAACTCTTCCTCAGTCATTTCTTAAATGCCTTCCAGCCTTGGGGGGCTCATTTTCTGGCACTATGTTGACAGTGCTTCTCTGCTATTCATAGGATTTTTAATGGCTAGTTGTTTCAGGACAGGGCTGCCAAGTCCTTCTCCCTAGTCTGTCTTAGTCTGGAAGCTCAGCTGAAACTTGTCCACCATGGGTGGCCCTGCTGGCATCTGAGATACCAATGGCATAGCTTTTAGCATCATAGCAACACTCAGTCCTCCGCAGCACAACAAGCTGACAGACACTTGGGGGAATGGTACCTCTAAGACAACTATGTTTAAAATTTTTAATTAGCGTGAAGTGTATGGCGAAACTTTCATTGTGGCATATTCATACAGTCAGATTGTTTTCTTTGCTCTTTTCACCCCCTTGTTTCACCCCCACTGTTCCTTCTCTCCTCCCACTATTCCCCTCCCCACTCCAGGTAGACCCACTTTTATTTTCAAGATTTGCAATACAGAGTTGTTTTGATTTGGTTTTTGTGGAAGGGGGGGGTTTCCAAATTTGGATTCCACATATGTTAGAGGACAGTATTTTTCTTTCTAAATCTGGCTTATTTCGCTTAATACGATGATCTGAGACAACTATTATTGCTCCGACTTACTCCTTTTTAGCAGCTGCGTGTCATTTCACAGTAGGTGGACAATAACCGTTCTTCTCGTAGGTCTTCACTTGGCGTCCAGTTTTTTTTGCACATAGGACTTTGCATACTGGTGTTTTTACTTCTGTTGGACAGAGTCACATATACTCTGGTTTCTCATCAGACCGTGTAAACCTTTTGCCTTTTAATAAAGGATAGAGTCCCAGGAGTTTTCTGAGTCCAAACGTACAGTATTTTAAATTCTAAACGTTGTTATCCAGCTGGGCACCATGGCACATGATTATAATCCCAGTGATTCTGGAGGCTAAAGTGAGGAAGACCATAAGTTTGAGGCCAGAGGCAGCCTGCGCAACTTAGGGAGACCTTGTCTCAAAAAATATAAAGGGGCTGAGCAGATAGCTGGGTGGTAGAGCGTTAGTCATAGGGTCCACAAGGCCTTGTGTTCAACCCTCAAGTACTGGAAAAAAAACAAGTTGTTATTTAATTGCTTTCCAAAAGGCTGCCACACTCCATACCCCTTCTAATAGTGTCTAAGAGGACCCTGTTCTCTATATGAAATCAGAATGCCTCTTAAATGGCCCGGTGTATGAAGTGGGGCGTTTTTGTTTGTTGTTTCTGTGACTGCCTCTGAACAGTGCACCTCACGTGTGCCGGCATCTGAGAGGGAGATAAGTAAAGTGCGTGTGACGCACCTCGCCCAGCCTACACCCGTGGTGACACTGGAACTGCCACTTCCCAGTAACAGTCTTCACTCCTGATCCTTTGTGTCTGAGCTGAAAATCTTGCATGTTGCAGAAAGCTAGACTGCTCACCTAACTGCGGTGTCAGGAACCCTGTCCAAACCAGATGGGGAGGCAGTTGAGACCAACAGAGACTCCAGCTCACTTTATCTTTCAGTTTGGTTTCGGAGATTTATGAAACACAATTAAATCATTTGCACCTCAGTTTTGTGGTTTAACAGCCACCCAATTCAGTAACCATTGACTGAATGAGAGGCTTCAGAGTGCCGCGTAATACGATGGACCCTGGGCATTCACAGTGAACAGGGCGCTCTGGGTCTCTGTAGTCATGGCCCCCACAGGAAGACAGAAGCAAATATTGTGCTCATGTTAGCCCAGGTTAGCCCTGTTAAGACTCGTCTTCTCAAAGGGCAGCAAGAACATGCCTATAGCGAAATAGCTGAGTCAGTCTCTTGCCAACAGGCAAGAGGGCAAAGTGTGCTGCATTCTGTTTCAGAAGATCTGGGGGAGGCATCACCTTTTGGTATAAAGCTCAGGGACTGTCCTGAATAAACCCTAAACCACCTGAAGGCAGGGACTGTCTGTGTCTTACTCCCCGTGCTGCTGTGCTCTGAGGAGCTTAGTGCGATACCTGACACTGAGGAGACCATCAGTCCATGGGAAGTGAGTAAGCAGACAGAAGGACTGACTGATGAAGGAATGGACTTATCTGTTTGGGAACTGTATTGTATTTTATTTTATTTGTTTTGTTTTTTGCAGTACTTAGGGGTTGAACCCAGGGTCTTGCACACACTTTGCAAGTGCTCTACCACCAAGCTGCACCCTCAGTTCATGCAGGCAGCCTCTGGCCTCTAGCCTGCTATCCTCCTGCCTCTGCCTCCTGAGTTGCTGGGATTCCAGGCATACACCACCGCTCCCCACCTGTATGGGAATTCTAGATGAACAGAATAATGAATATCATGCATTATAGTCATTTTCTAATTTGGGTTTTGTGGAACCTGTGCCAGTTCTGCTCTCAGAGCAGTGCCACCAGCTCCTCCCACCCAACTCAACGGGAATTTCTTAAATGTCAGCTGAGCCAGGGGTCCCCCATGGGTCTGTCAGCTTGTTGTGCTGTGGGGACTTGTGTGTTGCTGTGATGCCCGAAAACTAGGCTGCTGGTATTTCAGATACCACCGGGGCCACCCATGGAGGGCAAGTTTCAGCTGAGCTGCCAGATAAGACTGACTAGGGAGAAGGACCCAGCAACCCACTCCCAAATCAATTAGCCATTGAAAACCCTGTGAATAGCAGAGAAGCACTGTCTAATACAGTGCTGGAAAATGAGCCCTCAGGCTGGAAGGTATTCAAGAAATGACTGGGGTAGAGTTGCCTCCTCAAAGTAGAGTTGACCTTAGTGATGGGAATGGAATAAAGCCCCTGGCCCACCTTTTGTTGATGTGTCAGGACTCAAAATGGAAAGAAACATAGTAGCTGCAAGAATAGGCTCAAATGTGTGCATGGCGCAGTGTTGGGTAGGGTTTTGTTCTGTTATATTTATACTTAGGGTTGTTATGAGTCAGATCCAACTGGTCAGCACCTAACAACACCTGAGGCAAGAGAATTGCAATTGAGACTAGCCTGGACTATAGAGCAAGTTCAGTGCCAGCCTGGACCACATAATAAGACCCTATCTCATAAATAAATATCAGCTAAACCCGAGTTCAATTCCCAGCACTGCAAAAATGGGAGAAGGACCTGGCAATCCACTCCCAAGGCAATCCCGAAAACAGTCAGCCATTGAAAACCCTATGAGGGTCGCTATGAGTCGGATACCGACTCGACGGCACCTAACAACAGCAACAAACTAAGCTAAATCTTATTAGCATCAGTACTACATAATGACATGTATATGTCAGATACCATGCTTTACTGGCATTATCTTATTTAGTGCTTAGAGGATTGTGCCCATTTTACAGATGAGGAAACTGAGGTTTAGGAAAATTAGGTGAACTGTCCAAGACCACAGTGTTAGGAAGCAGCAGATTAAGAAATGGAACACAGAGAACTCCTCAAGAGTGGGGCCTCATCCTTCTCTGTCTCTGTACATCTGAAGCTGGCACATAGTAGGCACTCAAGTTCAGTAAGGGAATAGTGAAGTAATGAATGGATCATACGGTAACCCTCTCTTGGGGAGTTTGTAAGTGTACACCAAAAATGAGTCTCTTCCTGTGCTGGCTTGCCAGCCACGTGCTCGTCCAGGTAACAGGGACTCATGTGAGTCAGCCACACAGACCTAGAGCCCAGCAACACAAAAGCCAACAGACCCAGAGTGCATTAACCCAAGGGGAAAGAAACAAGGGGGGAGACTGGTGCATGGACTCTGGCCTCAGAAGGGCAGTTCACTGGAGATGCCTTTGTCTCCTTGCCTCACTGTCTGAAGCTGGTCAGCCTGCAGGTCCAGGGCAAATGCTCCTTCTCTGACCTGTTGGCCTGGAGTCCCCAGTAAGAGCCAGTCTCCTCTCACCCCCCACTCATCCTTTCTTGAACAAAGGTTTCATCTACTGGTATTCAGCGTTGTGTTCTTAGTAACCACAGCTCCCTCCCCAAATCTCTAAGCTTCTTGAGTCTGGGGGATGTGAGGCTTCATCTCGAACATCTGTCACCTCTGCCCTGTGTACTGATAGGAACATTTGGAGTGCAGGAGGCTCAGAATCTGAGTGTGGCTTGCCACGCACTGACCTTACAACCTGTAGGAACTTCCTTTTGTTGTTGGGTTTTTTGTTTGTTTGTTTTGAGACAGGGTGTCACTGTGTGGCCCAGACTGGCCTGGAACTCTCCATGTAGACCAGGCTGGCTTTGAATTCACATCAATTCTCCTGCCTTTGCCTCCCAAGTGCTGAGTTCACAGACATGTGCCACCATGCCCAGCTCAAACCTGCAGTAACTAAGCTCCCTAAACTTCCATTCCCCCTAGTCTAAAGTGTGAATAACAATTCTGTTTGTGTCACAGCATTGCCATGAGAATTGAATGAGCTCAAGTTCATAGCTAAAGCTCATTGACTGCTATGATTATTAATCAGTGTTTAATAACTAATCAGAGACCAAGAATAGACACAATTTATTTTTTCCTTCAATTAACATGTAAGAAGGAAATTATTATAAAATTAAAAGATTATAAGCACACACAGGAATGGAAATGATTGGGTTTGTTCAAAATACATAGTAGATACTATCGTATTCTTGACCTCACACCTCTGCTCTTAAAATTCCTAGTAATTTAGAGTTAGTGGCCTATCCAAGGCTGGTATGAAGACTTACCACATCTTCTTAATTCTATTTTTTTGTTTCCGTGGTACTGGGAGTTGAACCCAGGGCCTTGCATTTGCATGCTTTGCAAGTGCTGTACCTCTGAGCTGCACCCCCAGCCCTTTTTTTTTTTTTAACTTTTTGAGACAGGGTCTCACTAAATTACACAGACTGCCCCCTGGTCTCGAACTTTCGATCCTCCTGCCTCTGCCTCCCAAACCGCTGGGATTACAGGTGTGCGCCACCGCGCCCGGCTTATCTTCTTAATTCTTAATGCAGAACTCAGTCTCCCAGAGGCCAGCCATGTTGTCTCCAGCCTTTGTCACATCCTTCACATTCAAGGAAATTCCTACCAGTTACCCCCAATGGGATTGACTAGAAAGAAAGCAGGGACCACAACAAGTGATGCTTACCCTGCATTGCCCCTCAATGGTTCTAGTCTCCACCCCATAGCCAACATGACCTTTTGAAAATGAAAGCCAGCTCATATTAGTTCCTTGCTTAAAATGATCCAGTAGCTTTTCCTGCCATTATAATACATTTCATTAAAAAAAAAAAAATCTATGGGCTTTACCCAGCCTAGCTCTTGTCTGATTGATCCTCACTCTCTCCCTGGCTCACTGGGTTGTAGCCACCTTGGCTTTTTGTTTCTTCCTTTAACAAACCAAGCGTTTTTGCATCCAAAACCTGGATCCCTACTATTTATGTGGCAAAATGTCACCTCTTATACAAGCATTTCCCGACCACCAGATGGGAAACATCCGCCCCTAGTAATTCCCACAAAACACTTAGCATCAGAACTATATTTGTTTGCTTAAGTAGTATCTGACACGCTCACTCCCACCCCATGTCCTGATTTCCCCTAAATAGAAGCTTCATGTGGGCAGGGACTGTGCCTTCCTCGGTACTGTAACCCCAACACCCAGAACACCACCTGGCACTTAGAAGGCCCACGATACCTGTTTACTAATGAATAAATGGGAATTGTAGAGCACATGATAGTCATCTATCAGTTTTAATTTTTGTATTTCAGATGAACTTGAATTTTTTTGTAAAGTGCATATGTTAGTTTTATAATAAGAAAAAAGGAATAATACTAAAACTTAATAAAATTACCCTGTTTCATCAGACAGATGAAAAGAATATAAAACCTTCCCCTTCGAACCTGTTATATAGATTGCCAGGAATTCACATCATTTCAGGCTCTGCACTGTTTATTAAATGTAAAACACCGGCCAGCCTAATGATCTGCTTGCTAGTCAGTACACATCCTTGGACCTTTAAATAACAGCCCTCTCCCCTGGGTTTATGGAAAGATTTCTGCCTGAGCTTTCTGCTTCCTTCCCATCTACTCACAGCGAGTTTATCCCACCTTGACACCCTTGCCGCTCAGCCTTTTCTTTCTCCTGGGCAACCTTTCTTCCACCTCTCCGGCCCCAAATCTTTGTCATCCTTTAGAACACATTCAGACCTGCCCAGAAATGGCCAAAGCAACAGCCAACTGTGCTTTTAAAAGCTCTGTGCTTTTCAAAAGGCACCTTGTCTTTGTATCTCCCTCAATTCATTCCAGTTAGTCGAAAGCAATATTTTTATATATCTCACCACGCTGAAATGTCACTATACATTTTCCACCTGAGTTAAAAGAAAATAAAGAAACTCCCACTAGTGGAAAAGTGCTGTCAAAGGTGGGTCGGAGCAATTGCTTAGAATCTGTCTCAAATGAGAAAATACAAGCTGGTTTTCAAGGGTGCAGCAGCCTTGCCAAGCATGCATGAGGTCCTGGGTTCAATCCCTTGTTGTTAGGTGTTGTTGAGTCAGTGTCCGACTCATAGCAAGCCTCATAGGGTTTTCAATGGCTGGTTGTTTCGAAATTGCTTCGGGAGTGGGTTGCTGAGTCCTCCTCCCATTTTTGTGGTGCTGGGGATTGAACCCAGGTCCTCAAAGAGTGCGGAGCAGCGCTCTACCAACTGAGCTAAACCCCAGAATAGGTTCAATCCCTGGCACTACAAAAAACCAAACCACAACAAGATGCCTTTACCCATGCATTTCCATAAGGAAAGCAGTAGATACACACTCATTATCCACCCTTTATTTATAAGGAAACAGAGGCAGTGAAAAGCTGTGTCAACCTTGAATCAATCTGTGCAAATACCCAGTGCCAACACTTATATCCTGAATGACAACCGTGCAGCATTGATTGCGCACTTAGGCTCTGGCAGGCACCTTGCTAAATGTGTTAGGTACATCATCTCATTCAGTCCTCCAAGAACCCCAAGTGCCCATTACTATGACTATCCCCATTTTATAGATGAAGTAACTGACACGAGAGCTTCAGCACTTTTCCCACAGTGACAAAGCTACAAAGGGTGAGAGCTGGCTGCCCTCGAGGCTCCCACCCTTTGCCACTGTTATATACTGCACCGTGTATCTTTCTTCTGAAGACTGTAATTGGAATGAAAGCAATTCATACAACCTTAACTGAAAACAGCCAAGCTTTGCAGTCTTTCTTCTCTTCTCCATTCTTTAATTTACACATCGTCAGTGTTTAGCATAAACTATTTATGTGTGGAAGTCAAATTGAGTATACCTTGTTTGTAATGGGCCAGTCCTGTTCTCCAGCATTTCATGCACCACAGCATTGGCTCAGCAGTCGTTATGCCTCAGAATCAATAGTGCTAATTTTCACACTTTATTAATTAATCAGTAGAGGCCCAGATTTATGCAACAGATCGACAGATCCCCTGTAAATGAAGAGTGTTCCCCAATAGTCATTTTAATAAAAACATGCCTGGTTACAGACAAAAGTCTACAGGCCAAAACTTACCAGAGCCAACATTCAAAAGTGGGACTCTCGTTTAGTGCTCTAAGATTTCAAATGCGAATAGGTAAAAGCAGGGCATAATAAATCTGGGGACCCATGCAAAACAAATCAGAAATTGCGATCTTGCATTGAACCAGGAAGCAAGCCTCATAGTCTTTGATGTTTAGACTAGAAAGGATGAGAAAGTCTTTCTGCCAGACTTTTAACAGTTTTCAGCCTAGGACTTAGAAGTACAAAATTTTCAGGGGCTAAAATAGTTTAAATAGGGTGCATGCTACAATTTGTTTTATATGCTTGAAATTTTTCCTAATAAAAAGCTATAGAGATTTCCTAGGGAACTGCCCAAGATTGCAGTTTTAGTCTAGTGTTGCTTTATATAATTCCTTGCAAAGGATAAAAGCAAATTCCTTCTATAGATGTGGTAGTAAAGTAATACAACCAACATGTATTGAACACTTGGCCTTGAGCTTCACATACACTGATGTACTTAACATTCACAATAAAGCCATAAGGTACAGCTGGAGGTATGGCTCAGTGGTTGAGCGCTTACAAAAACATGCGTGAGGTCCTGGGTTCAGCTCCCCAGTACTGAAAAAAAAAAAAGCCATCATGTAGGTGCTACTATTATCTCTCTTTTCAGAAAACAGAGGCAGTGTGAGGCTTAGAGATGTACTCTAAGTCACATTGTCCGCAGAAGGGCAAGGTGAGGATTCAGCCCAGGGCGTATTTGAATATGTACAGCTTCTACTCTGCACAGCCTCCACTGCATCTGCAGGGACCCAGCATTCTTCCAAGGCCACTGTGAATTCCAGAGACTCCCAGGGCTGCTACATACTTACAAAGTCCCTGGCCATCTTCTGGGACTTTCTCAACACACTCGGGAGGGTTCCTGACAATGTGAATACAATAACCCTTCACACAAAAACTCTGGTTCCACCAACCTGGGTCCAAACCCTGGCCCTGCCACTTAACAGCATGTAACCTAACAAGCCCCAGTTTTTTCACCTCTGCAAGGAGAGCCTTGATACCACAGGAGGTTGTTTGGGGATTAAATGAGATGGTGCGTTTAAAGTTCTTAGGACACGGCAGTGTGGTGATAAAAGGCAGCCATTGTTGGTACTATTTTGAGCTTGTGAGACACAGAGACCATCAGCCCTGAGGTTGTGCCAAAGCACCAAAGCCAGTGGGTTTGGAAAGGATGAAACAGGAGGAAGCGTCCACATCTTAAAAGGAGAAAGAAAAGGAAAGAAGGAAAGAGGTTGGCAGCATTATGATAGTCCATCATAGCAGGAAGGAAACTTAAACATTCCATTGGGATTCAACTTGAGATCAGAATGCAGAAAATACAGATGAGCCGTTCTAGGAAGATTTCCGGGTTTATGATTACAGACATGGAGAAAGCACCTAGGCACACACAGGATTCTCTCCCAGGTGAAGACGGGAAAGGAGCACATTCACATTACTTTAGCTCTGCCTAATTCAAGAGATTAGTGCTGGGGAGGAGTGCTGAGACCAGGCACCCAGGGCCACCGCAGGGAGCTGCAGCATCCCTGAGGAGGCAAGGGGGCCTTTCCCAGCCTGGCAGGTGGCCCCAGGGCTAGGGCAAGCGGTGCCCCAAAGGGGACCCTGGGGAGCCCCTGGGATTTGCAGGGACAGCTGGGGCCCCTGGGGCCCTGAGACTGCCTCTACACTTTGAGAAGTTTCCATTATTGTGTCCTTGTTGTGGTTGTTAGGTGCCGTCAAGTCGGTATCCGACTCATAGCGACCCTCATAGGGTTTTCAATGGCTGACTGTTTCGGGATTGCCTTGGGAGTGGGTTGCCAGGTCCTTCTCCCATTTTTGCGGTGCTGGGAACTGAACTCAGGACCTCAGAGACTGCAGCGCAGCGCTCTACCAACTGAGCCAAATCCCAGCTATTGTGTCCTATTAATTAAAAAAAAAGATTGATTTATTTGGAAATGTTGACCCTTAGACAGCATAAAGAGAACCAGTAAACACAGCCGGTCTGATTCAGAACCGCGTTCTAGGACTGGACTCCCAAGCTAAAAGACCATAATTGAGTCACCGGAGAAAGGAGAGCGGTGTGATCTGGGCAACCCTCTACCTAACCCTGTCCCCCTCCCGTGTGACCCAGGAGGAGGTGCTGGGTGGGCTTCTTTCAGGTGTGTCCTGAGCCTCTGGCTGGGGGAAGCAGGTGGAAGCCCCAGGACACTCCCCTCTCCAGGGACCTGGGCGCTTTCCAGGCTGGCCCTGTGGCTCCGGCTCCCCAGCGCGTCCCGAGTGGGGAAGGGATCCTGTCCCGCGGCTGCGGGGAAGACCCCGCTTCCCAGCACCAGCTTCGAGCTCAGGATCCCGGACACCCGAGTCCAGCCCAGCCTCCCCCCTCAGCCTCCCGGTGAAGCGCAGCCCGAAGGGTCCCCCTTTTGTTCGCGGGGCGAGCGCTGCGCATCCCTCGCACCGAGAGCGGGCTGCGGGGGCGCTTCCCTGGGTTCCCCCCGGCCCCAGCCCGCGGGTCCCCGCTGCTCCCCAACCCCGGCCGAGGACTCACTTCTGCCCAGTCCCTCCGCTTTCCATGCCGTTTCCTCCACCGCCCCGTAGCGCCTCAGAGGCTTCTCGGCTTCCAGATGGGTGGACAAGGATTGCGTTAACTCCATCGCTGATACCCGCGGGCAGGCCGATGGCCCCTCTACTCCATCCCCGCCACGGGCGGCTCCAGCCGGCAGGGCTTTAAGGGGCCGGGCGCTCGTGACGATGCGCTGCCATCGCCGCCGCCAGCGCCCGCCCGGGAGCGCGGACCGGTACCCAGGAGGGGGAGGGATGCGGGGCACATGCGCAGTGGAGGCGAGAGGGGCAGGGGGGTCTGGGGGGCTGGGTAGGGAGAAAGAGAGGCAAAGGATGAACTCCGAGAAGAACAACACAACACAACTAAAACAAACCCAACCCAGAGGAAGTCAGGATGAGGTTCCAGCCCACGCGGAGCCCCTGGCCGGCCTTCCCTGGGGCTGGCCCTGTGGGTGGCCTGCTATCTGGCAGCGGGCGGGTGGGTTTGGAGTGGGATCCGTGAACCCGGTGCTGTCTGTGGGCGCTGGATCCATCTTGGTGGGGAGTGTGCAGGAGCGCGAGTGCGGACCTCGCTCTGTGGACTCTGCATGTTCCCGTGGGAATCTCTGTTGCCTGCATTTGTGTGCATAATGTGAATACGAACCAGGACCCTGGCCGCCTGTGTTGACTTTGTGTGTGTCTGCATGGACTTGAGAGATGGAAATATTTTGGAAACAGGGACAACAAAGCTGTTCGGAGCACCGTCTTCACATTGTAGAAACGTGGAGATTAATCTTACTGACAAAGAGACAGCATTAAAAATATAAAGTCAGCAACTAGATTGATATAAATCAATACTGTTTACTCAGTGACAGCTGGGGGCAAAACACTTCTCAGTAACTCTGTGAAACAGAGACTATTTTGTCTGCCTTGTTTTGCAGAAGATGAAAGTGAGGCGTAAAAAGATTAAGTTATTCGCCCAAATTCCCACATTTCCTGAATAGCCTGGTCAGCAGTTGAGTCTAGATAATGGAATCTAGACTCAGCCTCTTTATTGTTATGTGACTTCCTAGATGACAAGTGTGATATTTTGTATCTTGAAGGAGGGGGGGGCTCTATAGGACTTAGATTGTGGGAGTTTTTTTGTTGTTGCTTTGAGATGTCATCTGG
Organism: Pedetes capensis; assembly: GCA_007922755.1. Classification (NCBI taxonomy): domain Eukaryota; kingdom Metazoa; phylum Chordata; class Mammalia; order Rodentia; family Pedetidae; genus Pedetes; species Pedetes capensis. Next base: position 21,462 of record VMDO01029059.1, read on the forward strand.
GACACTTTTTGGTGTCCATATGGCTTGGAAGTATGAAATAGCCCAGGTCTTTAAGAAAATGATTTGACCACTTTAAAAGTTATTACCAATAATGAACTTCCAAATAGCTCATGGGAAAAAAAAAAGAGAGTGGAAAATCATAAAACCTTTAGACCTAGGCTGGGGGCCATGACTCACACCTGTAATTCCAGTAACTCAGGAGGCTGAGGCAGGTGGGTCACAAATTTGAGGCTAGGGACAGCCTGCACAACTTAGCAAGACCAATGTCTCAAAATTAAAAAAAATTAAAAGGGGGTTGAGTTGCAGCTCCATGGTAGGGCAGTTGCCCAGCATGCATGAGGCCTTGAGTTCAACCCTTCTAGTACAGGGGGCAAAAAAAGACCTAGGTAACAATGACAGTACCGTATATCCAAATTTATAAAGTTTTGTTTTGTGTTGGGTTGTAATTTTGGTTTGGGACAGGGTCTTGTTATGTTGCCCAAGCTAGGCTTGAATTTCTGGGCTCACGTGATCCTCCTGCCTCAGCCTCCCAGGCAGCTGTGTCCCACAGGGGGACCCTTGTGCCCAGCTTTAGAACTTGTAAGTTTTGATGTAAGTATGCGGTTGTAAACGCTGCAACACCTTGGATCTGGAATGTCGCAGAAGCTCCATGTGTTAAAGGCTTGGCCCCATTGGGAGATGGTGGACATATTAAGAGGTGAGGCCTAGTGGGCAGTCTTCTGGTCATTGGCAAGGGACTGTTGTTGTTGTTGTTAGGTGCCGTCCAGTCAAATCTGACTCATAGCCACCCTATGTACAGCAGATCAACACACTTCCTGATTCTGTGCCAGGCACACGATCTTATTTATGTTTAAGCCCATTGCTGCAGACACTGTGTCAGTCCATCTGGTGGAGGGTTTTCTTTTTTTTTCATTGACCTGCCACTCTCCCAAACATGATGTCTTTCTCTAGGGATTGAGCTCTCCTGACTACATGTCTGCAATACATAAGATGCAGTCTGGCTATTCTTGCTTCCAAGGAGCACTCTGGTTGTACTTCTTCTAGGACAGATCTATTGGTTCTTTTGGCAGTGCAGGGTATATTCAGTGGATGTCTCCAGCTAACTCTTCCTCTTCCTCTCCCTTTGAGCCCCAGCCACAAGGTAAGGCTGTGCTCTACTGTATGCTCCTCACCATGACCTGCTGCCTCACTGTAGGAGCAGAAGCAACGGAGGCAACCAGGCAGTTGAATAGACCCAACCCCTGAAACTGAGAGCCAAAATCAGTCTTCTGTCTTCACAAGTTGATTATCTGAGGTATTTGTCACAGTAGCGGAAAGATGACTGATAAATGGGTCTATTTAAAAATGGAAGACTAAGAATAAATTGAACAAGAGAGACAGCAAAAGAATTGATTTTTTTGAATTGTGGTACTGGAGACGTCTATTGAATATACCATGGACTGCCAAAAGACCCAACAGATCTGTCCTAGAAGAGGTACAACCAGAGTGCTCCTTGGAAGCAAAAATGACCAAACTGCGTCTTACATATTTCGGACATGTAGTCAGGAGAGAACAATCCCTGGAGAAGGACATCATGTTTGGAAGAGTGGCAGGTCAACGGAAAAGAGGAAAACCCTCCACCAGATGGATTAACACAGTGTCTGCAACAAT
>VMDO01029060.1:0-17500 GCA_007922755.1 Pedetes capensis
TACAGACAGAAAGTAGAACAGAGGTTACCAAGGGTTTGGGAAGACGGTACCCTAGGTTCAATCTCCAGTAGTGAAGGAAAAAAAAAACCAAAAAACAAAATAACCCTAAAATGGTCCCAGAAAATATGTTTAACAAGCTTATACACATTTTTTGATGTATCTATTTGTAAAAACTATATCCCAAATCTTGACATTTTACAAAATACTATTTTACCACTAAAATTTATTTTAATTTTCTTCAAACATATTTTAACACATTGTCTTCTAGATGATAGGTTAAAAATCAAGCTATAATTAAAATCTGATTTAAAAATCACTCAAAATGTGGATATTTTCATAAATAATCAATTGATTTGCAGATGATAAATCTTCACAGAAAGGGCATTTGTTTTAAACAGCTGTTCAGTTTCAGTGAATTCAAAAAGTCATCTACTAGAAATGTCATCTGATGCTTTGATAATAATAGTCTTACTCAGAACAGAACCAAGAGAGCAATTGTGTAACTACTTGAGGTATTGCCTCATTTTGAAACACAAATACTTACATACAAAAAGAAAAAAGCCCACTAAAAAAGAATAGATTAGTAGAAACAAAATGGTATCAGAAAAATGTAAGACTTGTATATTCTTTTATAAACGAATCAAATTTTCTTTTAGTTATGTACTTAAGCTACATTTATTCTAATGTATTTTCTTTGATTAAAAAAAAAAAGCTTAAAGTATAAACCCAGAAGTTCAGTGAAAGATAAAAAGAGTTGTTTTTAAAATACTTGCTCTGGTGATTACTTCCTACACTTGAAGAGCAATCATAATCTCTGATGGTTAGTGAAACATTACTACTCTATAAAAATTTAAATTCCTCCACTATAATTCAAAAACAATTTTTGGGGGAAGGAGAAGCTAGGGAGCCAACCCAGGGTCTTGTGCATACTAAACAGATATTCTTACCAGTAAGCTTTACCCTATCCCCTGCAGAATGACAATGTTTTTATAGAAATAAAAAGAAAATATATATGTATATATTGTTTAAGTAAATACATACATATAAAAATACTTTTATAAAATGCAAATGACTGAAATACAAAGTTCATGATGACAGAGAGGCAAAAAGAATAACACATAGGAAGTTACTGGCAATGTGTAAGAAATTGGGTTCACAGAAGTTAACTGTTTTAGTGAAGTATAGATAGGCACTCACCTAGACACACAGACCATGCAGGAATCAGTGAAGGTACGTAATGAGCCAAGAATAATGATTATAACTCTGTGCAAACTAGTGGAGGAAAAATGTTAATAAGTTTAGGAAAACAGGAATGAAAAGAAAGTCATAATTAAAAATTAAGAGTGGATTAAAAATCTTGAAGGAATAAATGAAATATTTTAATAATAAAGAAGACAGGGCTTGAGTCAAAAGGACTAATTTATTTTTTAAATCCTGCCTTCTAAGTCGCTGTATAATCTCAGGCTAGTCATTTAACAAATGAGTTTCCAAAAGTGACTATGGTCAGGTGGACTTTTTAAAAAAACAAATGGCCTATATTTGATGTCATAAGGTGTGAAATCCAGTCCTTTTCTAAAGACTTATCACTTCATTCTTGGTTTCCCTTCTTTCTTGTCCTGCCGACATATTTAATAATTGTCAGTTTTGCCCACAAATAAAGCATCTAATCATTCCAGCAGATTCACTTCATAATTAACTGCACACATAACTACACCAGTTAGTGTTTACTAGACTGTGCTACAGTAACAAAACTGGAAAAATCCTGGTGGGTAAAAACAGACAAGATTTTATTCTCTCTTCATGCTATATGTCCATAGTAAATTGACTAGGAGCTCTGCCCCAAGTATTCAAAGATCTAGGTCAACGTAGATTAGCCTTAGTCCATTTCTGTTAATTTCAAAAGAGTAGATAAAGTCATCCTTTGGTATACATGATGGACTAGTTATAGGACTTCCTAAAAATGTCAAAATCCATGGCTAGTCAAATTCCTTATATAAAATAGTATAGTATTTGCATATAACCTACGTACATCCTCATACATCCTCAATCATCCCTTATGCTTTACAGATAATACCCAACATAATACAAATGCTACATAGTTGTTATGCTGTACTATTTAGAGAATAATCTGAAGAAAAATGTCTGTAGTTGTTCAGTACAGATACAGTATTTTTTTCTGAATATTTTCAATCTGTAGTTGTTTCAATTCACAGATAAGGAACCCATGGATACCGAAGGCCAATTTTGGTTTCATTTGACATTTTCGAGGTTAAAGGGATAATGGAATAGAAGGAGTATGGGGATAAATGAATACAAAGTTTCTTTGGGGTGACAAAAATTCTCTAAAATTAGATTTGGTGGTGATTATATAATTGAAAATGTATTAAAAACATTAAATTGTACACATTAAAGGGGTGAGCTTTAAAGTATGTTGTATCTCAATGAATGTTAAAATAATTATACTAGATGTGCCAAAAATGTACACACATTTTAAGAGATATTATCTACTACTTTTGAAGTTGAATTATGGTAGCAATGTGTAGTATGATATTCATACAAAAGATGAGTCAAATGTTAGTACCACCAAATGACAAAGAAACAGAAGAAACAGTTGCCGTTGGAGGAGTATAAGACCATGTTGAAGTGGTTTTTGAAATTTAAGAACAGTGTACAAGTAGGATAATAGAGGGATGAGTATGCATCAGGACCTCCAACATGCTTAGTAACTGCACATATTTGTGGTAAGTTTTTGAGACATATGATACTGTGTGTGATCTGCACAAGAGAAGATCCAGGAGAGCTTACACAGCAACAAGTCCCGCTTCTTCTGCTATTGTAACCACTTTGAGCACCTCTTATAATTTTAGAAGTCAAACACCGCTTGTATTCATCTTTTCTCATCAGTATAGTATTATAATTTTAGTAGTTTTTCCTTCTTTAAACTTGTATACATTTTTGACACCCTCTCTATGATAAACACTGCCTTCTCACATCAGTAAAACAATTCAGAGGTTAAAATATTTACATGTTAATGACACACCAAACATAAAAGTGGTTTTAGTGTTGGATGAATTCATTTAGCCTTTTACGTACTATTGGGTGGGAGTAGAGGGATGGAAGGTTCTATACTGACTAAACTTATTTCCACACCATAAATCAGATGCTAGATATAACTTCTTGGCATCTAAAGAACAGTGATGGAAGAAGATACACATTTAAATTAATAACTTATGTGTTATTTACCTCCAAAAAATACTTCAAGGGGCAAACACAATTACAGAAAGGACTTACAGATATACCTTCTATATATCTAATCAAAGTTCATTTCACCTCTACAGGTAAATATAATGTCACCAATTATCACAACTCCAAGAACAGTCTTTCAAGCGGGGTTCCACAGATGTCTAGGATTCCCTGAAATGCTGCTTGTGCAAGATATTGTGACTTGAAAAATAAATAAACACTCAACTTTGCACATGGCAAGAAGCTGGAGCTCACAGTACTAGAAAGTGACCAAACAGCCCCATTAGCAACTTTCTCTCTTATAGCCCCTTAAGAGAGTAACTTTTTTAGAATTTCAAATAAACTGAATCACATAAGCATATGTACTCATATATCTTCTTTACTCAGCATAATGATTGTACGGTTAATCCGTGTTCTTGTGTGTATCAGTAGTTTTTTTATGCTTAATAAGATTCCATTCCATGAAATGTCACAATTTCTTCATTGATTTGTCCATTAATGAACATTTAGGTTGTTTCCAGTTTTTGAATACTATAATTAAATTTCCTATGAACCTTACAGTATAAAATTTTATGGACATATGTTTTCATTTTTGTTGGGCAATTAATTACCTGAGTAAAACTGCTGGATCATATGATACATGTTTGTTTAACTTTCTAAGGAATGCCTAATTTTCCAAAAAGGCTGCAACCTTTTATAATTCTAACCACAAAGCATGCTATCTGCTCCACATCCTCATAGAAATTGGTATTATCTTTTTAAATTTGAGACATTCTGATGTGTGGTATCTGTCATTCTAATGTGTATTTTCTGAGTGTCAAATTCTTATCAAGAACCAACAGATCTGTCCTAGAAGAAGTGCAACCAGAGTGCTCCTTGGAAGCAAGAATGGCCAGACTGCATCTTATATATTTTGGACATGTAGTCAGGAGAGATCAATCCCTAGAGAAACACATCATGTTTGGGAGAGTGACAGGAAAATGGAAAGAAAGGAAAACCCTCCACCAGATGAATTGACAGTGTCTGCAACAATGGGCTTAAACATAAATAAATCATGTGCCAGACACAGAATTGGAAAGTGTTTCCATCTACTGTATGTAGGGCCACTATGAGTCAGACTCGACTCAATGGCACCTAATAACCACCACAATTCTTATCATCCTTCCATGGTGCTTATTATCCATTCATTGTACTTCTCTACATCTTTTATCCAGTTTTAGTTGGGTTATTGTCTTACTAGTAAAAACTTTTTAAAAAGACTTCTTCATATGTTATAGATAGTCTTTATCAGCCATATATGTATTTTAGTTTTTTTTTTTACATTTTCTGACTTGATTTCTTGTTCTCTTTATTGTGTCTTTAAAAGAACAATTTTTTTTAATGTTTACAAAATCCAATATATCAATTTTTATTTTATGACTGATACTTTTTCCGCACTAAAAAACTTTTGGTAGCAGTAGGTCACAAATATTTTTCTTTATTTTCTTCTACAAGTTTTATAGTTTTAGCCTGCTTTATCCATTTTTAGTGACATTTTACACTTGGTTTGAGGTAAAGGTTAATTGTCACTTCTTTACTGATTTTTTTATTGTATGCTTATTCTCTCAAAGAGGTCGATAGGAGAAGTCTATTAAATACACAACTCTTAATTGTGGACCTGTCTGTATTATCCTTTTACTTTGGTCCACTTTTGCTTTATGTAATTTATAGCTATGTAATTAGGTACATTTGAATTAGGACTATCTTCCTAGTGAACTGACCCATGTAGCATTCTCCTTTTCTCTCTAATGTTTCTTAGCTTAAAGCCACTGTACTTCATATCAGTATAGCCACGAGCCTTCTCTTAGTTAACACTTACATGGTATTGCTTTGTATCCTTTTTTAACTATGAACCTCTCTGCTTATGCTTTGTAAGTAAAATATAGTCGGGTTTTGCTTTTTTATTTAACAGGCCTCATGATGTCTTATTGTTAATTATGAGTACTGAGGATAGAAACCAGTGCCTAGCTAAGCCAGTGCTCTACCAATGACTTTCATCCCAAACCCTAATCTTTCTTTTAATGGAAGTGTTTAGTCCTTTCGCATTTAACTGTAGATATCATTTGGCTTAAGTCTATTATTTTTCTATTTCCCATTTGTCCCACTGTTCTTCTTTTGTTCTTTTGTGTGTGTGTGCATGTATGAGAATAAACTATTTCTTATCACCTTACGTATATTATTGTTGTTGTTGTTGTTAGGTGCTGTCGAGTCGGTATCCAAGTCATAGAGACCCTCATAGAGTTTTCAATGGCTGACTGTTTCAGGATTGCCTTGGGAGTAGATTGCCAGGCCCTTCTCCCATTTTTGAGGTGCTGAGAATTGATCTCAGGACCTCAGAGACTGCAGTGCAGCACTCTACCGATTGAGCTAAATCCCAGCTACCCATATTTACTTCTACATAGGTTATAAAGTCCACAAGACATTGCTAATACTGTTGGTTTAAGCGATTAATAGTCTTGTCCACTATATTTACAACAGTGCTCTTCATTGCTTCCAGCTTCCACCAGAGAAATTTTTCTTTTGCCTGGTGAATTTTTATTAATGTATAGATCTGAGGATGCTGACTTCTTTCAGTTTTTGCTTTTCCAAAAATATCTTTATTTCATCCTGATTTTTGAAGGATATGTTCACTTGGTACAGAATTTGTTGTTGGAAGGGTTTTTCTTGGGGGGAGGTGTTGTTTTGTTTTGTTTTTCAGTGTTTTTGGTTTGGTTTGTTGTCTTCTCGTGTGTGAAGAAATCAACTTTCATTCTAATTGTTATTTTACTACAAGCAACATAACCCCCATCCAACCACACACACTGCTATTAAGTTTTTTGAACTTAACTACTTAATAAATACAACTGACATTTACCTCTTTCAGCTTGTTAGTTGTTGTTAGGTGCCATCGAGTCAAGTCCGACACATAGAGACCCTATGTACAGCAGATCGAAACACTTGCCGATTCTGTGCCAGGCAAGCCATCTTATTTATGTTTAAGCCTATTGTTTCAGACACTGTGTCAATCCATCTGGTGGAGGGCTTTCCTCTTTTGCGTTGACCTGCCACTCTCCCTAATATGATGTCCTTCTCCAGGGATTGATTTCTCCTGACTACATGTCCGAAATATGTAAGACGCAGTCTGGCCATTCTTGCTTCCAAGGAGCACTCTGGTTGCACTTCTTCTAGGACATATTTGTTGGTTCTTTTGGCAGTCCATGGTATATTCAATAGATGTCTCCAGCACCACAATTCAAAAGCATCAATTCTTTTTCTGTCTCTCTTGTTCAATGTCAAGCTTTCACAACCATATGATGCCACTGAAAATACCATGGCATGAGTCAGACGCACCTTTGTCTTCAGTGTGACATCTTTACTTTTCAATACTCTAAAGAGATCTTTTGCCACAGCTTTTCCTTGAGCAATGACGTCTTTTGATTTCTTGACTGCTGCTTCCATGGGTGTTGATTATAGAGCCAAGCAAAGCAAAATCTTGGACAACCTCAATCTTTTCTCCATTTATTGTGAAGTTGCGTGCTGACCCAATAGTAAGGATTTTTGTTTTGTTGATGTTTAGTCGGAACCCATATTGAAGGCTATGATCTTTGATCTTCATCAGTAAATGTTTTAAATCCTCTTCACTTTCAGTCAGCAGAGTGGTGTCATCTGCATAACGCAGGTTGTTAATGAGTCTTCCTCCAATCTTGATGCCGCATTCTTCCTCATAAAGTCCAGCTTCTCGGATTATTTGCTCAGCGTATAAATTGAAAAGATAAGGTGAAAGTATACAGCCCTGACGTACACCTTTCTCAACTTTAAACCACTCAGTGTTTCCTTGTTCTATTCGAACAACTGCCTCCTGGTTCATGAACAGATTTCTCATGAGCACAATTAGATGTTCTGGTATTCCCATTTTCCTAAGTGTTATCCATAATTTGTTATGATCCACACAATCAAATGCTTTTGCATAGTCAATAAAACATAGATACACATCTTTCTGATATTCTCTGCTTTCAGCTAATATCCACCTGACATCAGCAATGATGTCCCTGGTTCCCCGCCCTCTTCTGAATCCCACTTGATTTCCCGGTAATTCCCTGTCTATATACTGCTGCAGTCACTTCTTATAAAAAAGTTACTGAGACACTAAGGGCAACATTCACCAAGAGAGTTAACAAACAGGTACAATTCTCTTATTTTTCTGGTTTCTGTTCACTGAGTTCTTGGATCAATGGTTTGATATCTCAATAGTTTTGAAAAAGAGCCATTATTTCTTCAAATACTGCTTCTATAGATTTCCCTATTTCATCTATTTCATCAAAGGCTCCAATTATACATGTTAAATCATCTATGTTCCATTTTTACTTTTTATGCTGCCTTCTTTCCAATTTGTTTTTTCTTTGTGCTTTAAACATATATCTTCCTTACAACAATCCTCTCAGAACAATCCTCAAGAAAGACAGTAGGCATTACAGGAAATCATTTGCGTATGCTTGATATTCTACTCTGTCCCTAAAAATAGGATGTAAAATTATTTTCTTCGATGTTTCACAAATGAATTTCAAAAAGTGCCTTGAAAAAGAAATTAAGATTAGTATATTACTCCCCTCTTAAGGAAAGGGCTAGTTCAGTCTTTAGTCTCATCAAGTACTATGGAAAGCTATAAAATATGTTCAAAGACTTATGAGGCTATCACAAATATGAGATAGGAAAAAGGTACATAAGGAAGATACTGAACTTATATACTCAGTTATAAGGAAATCATTTTCAGATATCAAACACTTATCTATGTATCAAATACTTCTGCCAACCTAATAACTTCTGAATATCTATATATTATGTTAATAATACACCCATGTGACTGTCAGTTTGTCGTACTGTGGGGGCTTGAGTACTGAGGATAGAAACCAGGGCCTAGCTAAGCCAGTGTTCTGGCTGTGATGCTGACAACTATGCCACGTGTATTTCAGATACCAGCAGGGTCACCCATGGTGGACAGGTTTCAGCTGAGCTTCCAGACTAAGACAGACTAGGGAGAAGGACATGACAACCTACTCTCAAAACAAGCCATCAAAAACCCTATGAATAGCATAGAAGCACTATTAAATATAGTGCCAGAAAATGAGCCCCTCAGGCAAGAAGGCATTCAAGAGAGGACTGGGGAAGAGTTGTCTCCTCAAAGTAGTGTAGACTTTAATAACCAGAATGGAGTAAAGCCCATGGGATCTTCTTTTGCTGACATGGCATGACTCAAAATGAAAAGAAACACAGTGACTACAACATTGGGCTCAACATAAACAGATCATGTGCATGGCACAGTGCTGGGTAGTGTTTCGTTCTGTGGTACACAGGATCAATAAGAATTGGATCTGACTCAACGGCATCCAACAATACCCTCAGAATGTCTATGTATTATGTTAATATTAAAGAGTTTTGAAATGCTCCTTAAATATAATCATACAAGATTAAATAAAAATAAAATTTTTCCCTCAAACATGAGACATCTAGTAATGGTATGTATATTATCTTCCCTATGCCAACCATGAAAATAACATACACCACAACATAGATATTTGTCAATAAACGGTTCAAATAACATGAATAACACCACTGTGTACCTGGCCCTGTGAAGTTTACAAAGAATCTTCATAATTGACTTTTCGAACAATTCTGTGAGGTAAAACAAGACTATTTACCATCATTATACAAATGAGAAAAATGAAGGCCAAAACTTGTGGCTAACCTAAGAGTCACTGAGTTACTCAGTAAATCCTGATAAAGTCTAAATGTAAATCCTGTGTGTTCTTTCATCCACCTTCATATAAACAGATTGGCTGATGTACAGACCATGAGTGAAACATAAACCTTTCAATATTTGTGAAATTAAATAATATTCTTAGAGTAAATCAGAACACTGATAGTATTTTATAGAAGAAAACTCACACCTTAAAGCAATTATAAAAATATTAAATTATCTAAAAATCAAGAAATTTCATTTACTATTCTACCAAAATGGACTTGCCAAATTATCTCCTACGAAGAAACTTATCTGATTTTTCTTTTATTATTTCTATAACTAGGTTTATATAAAGCAGATAATATAAATAGAACCTCTACAGGAGACATGTCAAAATTCCTCCTCCTCCTTCCTTCCACAGACATGTGAACATTTCTCCTGTGCGAAATCATAAAGACAAATTCCAAAGTCAATTCCACGGTTATGAAAAATTTTCAACTACTCCTGTTTACATTAACACTTCTGAGAAGAGATTTCAGACACAAGGAAAACCACACAAAAAGACTCTAACAAATAACTTCCACTCCTGCCTTGCCTTCCTAGACTAGCCAGTATATTTTTAAATGAATTCAATTTATTTAAAATTATTAATAAACTCTTTTTAAGGACAGTACTGCCAAGTGTTAGACATTCCACAGGAGAACTAGGCCACATCATTTATTGTATGAACACAGATGTTACTCTTCCTACACAACAAGCAATTTTAGTCATTCCTTTTAGAGGCATTATGACCCAGTCCTTCACATAAAAAAAAAAAACTAAATATCCATATGAAAAGTTCCTTTAGTTCTAAGTGTAATAAGTCACAGCCTCTACCATATACAGATTGTGTCCCTTATCCAAAGTCCTTAGGACCTGAAGTATTGCAGATTTTACAGATCCTGGAACATCTGCATATACTTAATGAGATCTATTGGGGATTGAATCCAAGTCTAACACAAAATTCCTTATGTATCATATACACCTTATACACATGTTGTTGTCATTATTAGGTGCTGTCAAATTGGGTCCAACTCATAGCAAGTCTATGTTAACAAAATGAAACAGTCCCCAGCACCATGCCACGCAGTGCTTCTCTGCAGTTCATAGGGTTTTCAATGGCAGATTATTTCGAGATTGTTTCGTGAGTGGCCTGCCAGGTCCTTCTCCCAGTTTAGCAGGGCTGGGAATCAAACTCAGGATCTCAAAGAGTGCAGAGCAGCACTCTACCAACTTAGGTAAACCCTAGCCCCCTTATACACATATTGTGAAGGAATTTCATATAATATTTTTAATAATTATTTGCATGAAACGAAGCTTCCCAGTGTGGAATTTTTCACTTGTGGTATGTTAGCATATGGAAAGTTTCAGATTTTGGAGCACTATGGATTTCAGATTCAACCCATATCTGATATATTATTAAATCTAGTGTATCACAATGTTTTGGATAAAAATACATGAAAAAAGTAAAAATCATCCCAGAAAAGCAAGTGAAATTATAAACTGCTTTTTTTTCCCCTTTGAGACAAGAGTCTCACTATGTAGTTCAGGCATGCTCAAGTTCACAATCCTTCTGCCTCACCCTCCCAAGTGCTGGGATTACAGGTATGTACCACCACATCCAGTTTATAATGTGCTATTTAAATGCACTTCAAAAATAAATAAATAAATAAGCAATACAAACACCCTAAAAGTAACTCATGGGAGAAGGGCCTGGCAATCCACTCCCAATGCAATCCCGAAACAGTCAGCCATTGAAAACCCTATGAGGGTCGCTATGAGCCAGATACCGACTCGACGGCACCTAACAACAACAACAACAAAAGTAACTCATACTTGCTTAAAGTATTTGGCAAAGGCTAAGAACCACCATTTGATCCTTCTAAGTCAGGGATCCTTCTAAATTAGACTTTTAATCAGGGATAGAAAGTACTCATAATTCTGGACATCAGAAATGTTAAATATGTACCAACCACACACACATTGCTCTTAAGTTTTTTGAACTTAACTACTTAATAAATACAACTGACATTTACAAATCTCTTTCACCTTAGTGGGGTATAAAAAAGTTACTGAGACACTAAGGGCCTCAGGGTCTTATGAGGATTTAGTCAAGATTATGCTGTTGTTGTTGTTGTTGTTAGGTGCCATCGAATCATGTCCAACCCATAGCGACCCTCACAGGGTTTCAATGGCTGATTATTTTTCGGGATTGCCTTGGGAGTGGATTGCCACATCCTTCTCCCATTTTTGTGATGCCGAGAATTGAACCCAGGACCTCAGAGACTGCAGAGCAGTGCTCTACCAATTGAGCTAAATCTCAGCCCCAGTCAAGATTATAGATGACTTGAAACCATCAGTTATCAAGAAAGTACACAATTCAAATTCATGTGACCCTGGTTAAATATGTGAGTCCTTTTCTTTTTTCTTAGTAGAAAGATAGTAACTACATAAAGTTAACAAAATATTAATACTACAAAGGACCTAAGTATATTTTCTCGCCTTTTTTTTCTTTCCTCATTTCACAACATTTTTAATGGTTTTTGCTATTCTTTCTTATTTTGTTCTAAATCAATATGTCCTCCAAAAATCAAACAGAGACCTCCAGCATGATAGTAATTCTTTTGGTGCTAGGAAAACCTGATAAAGTAAAATATCAGTTCTCAACTCTGTAGTTAATTACTTCAATTAATATTTGGTATTCACACCATGAGCACTAGAATTTGCTACTTCTAACAGCTGAAATAAGAAAATATAATCATATTTAACAAATTAGAGCTGATTTGGGGTTATTCTATACTAATGTCACTCTCAATATTGCAAAGAGTAAATTCACAACTATGAGTTGGAAACTGACCACCATACTCAATTCTTCTTATCCTGTCCTGTGAGTCATACCAGAAATGAAGTTGAAATGTCTACAAAATAAAACTCAATAAAACTTTATAGTGACTGGAGGGATATTCAGAAAATAATGGGAGACCTAGATTTATCAAGCCTGCAGCGGTAGCCCTGTGGCATCCGATCCCATCAGATCTCGGAAGCTAAGCAGGGTCAGGCCTGGTTAGTACCTGGATGGGAGACCACCTGGGAATACCAGAAGCTGTAGGCTTGGGAGAAGGACCTGGCAACCCCCTCCCAAAAATCAATCTGCCATTGAAAACCCTATGAACAGCAGAGAAGCACTGACAATAGTGTTTCCCCTGTTGTACAGAGGGTCACTATGAGTCAGATACCGACTCGACGGCACCTAACAACAACAATAACAGATCTATCAAAAGAAAGCATGAGCTTAAGAGTGCATGTATCAAAAAACACTGGTTCGCTATCTAACACAGAAAAGAGTTGCCACACCATAGTACGCTATTTTGGGAAAAGAGAGTGTCTACGAACACAGTCCCAGGTTTATTTTATCTATGCTGCATCTATAGGAAGCTACAAAGATTCCAGTGGGCTGGGTGGGGGAGGAATTGGAATTATTTCCCTATTCAACATAGAACAGTGAGTTAAGACTAATGTTTCTTTTACTCCAAAGGAAAACTGGAATTTACCTATATAAGGCAAAAAGAAAGTTAAGAGGTCACACTCGTTAGATGTGGCTATATGTTCCCATGCATTTTTGTGACTAGAAATTAGGAAGTGACTGGAATTGTTGGCTCTTTCAAAGGAAGAAAAGGGGTTATCCTGAGGTCAAGAGCTTCTAATGTGGCTCTTGATTTAAGTTGGGTTAACGTGCTGTGCTCTAGGATGAAAGCAATCATGACCAGGTCAATGTGCTCTGCAGCTGGTTAGTCAGCTGCTCCACAGTAAGCAGCCAGCAAAACAGCTTTTGGAGACCTCTCTGGGCACAGTGCCTCCTAAAACTTGAGTGCATGCCAATCCTGTTTCCACTTATTCTTAAAGGGTATTTTCAGCTTCCCAACATAGTAAGTAAAAATAAATACAAATATGAAATATCCTCCTTTAACTATTCCAATTGTGGAAGTGGTAATATTCTACATTTCAGTCTAATATTCACTAGAAATGAAATATTTTGATACCTTTGTGTGAAACCATTTTACTTGCTCTCAAGAATCTGCCTTAGCAATATCAGCTGAAGGAAATTTTAGGAAGCCTGTCCATAAAATTAAAAAAAAGCTAAGAAGGCAATCTACAGGCTATAAAGTTACCACTATATCCTTCAAGATTAGAAAGGTATGAAAAATTATTAATACTAAATAATATCAATGGACAATTTTTCTCTCACTAAGTGAGATTTAAGCTTAGCTATTTCAAATACTGTTATGGACTTCCAGGGAAAGAGGAAAGAACTAGAAGTTTCCTCCATGTGACTACAGTAATAAGAACAGTGAGGGTAATAAAGAAGAGACTACAGTTAAAGGAGAGAGAGAGACAGACAGAGACAGAAAGAGGGAGAGAAAGAGAGGGGAAAGTACTGAGAATTAAGAAAGAGGTGAGAGGCCAGCAAAAACAAGCAAGCACCCACACAGAGAGAAAGAGAAAGGTAATGCAGAGAAAAGTAGGAAGCTGTCCACAGCTCAGACCCTCAGACCCTCAAATGCCAGGAAGGGAAAGGAAGCCAAAGCTGCAAACACGAGGTAAGCCAGGCAGGTCCCAGTGACAACAGGTTAAAGTCCTAGCCACAGGTGAAACCCACAATTCTCTGAAGTTTCAATTCCAGAGTGGAGATTTGCTGTGACAGTGACTCCTCATCTATGGCAGGCCAGCACTGTAAAGAAAATGAATTGCACTGCTTCCTATATCTTGAAGTGCTATGGCCAGGTGCCATTTTGAAAGGAGGCCTATTGTTTGACATTGAGCCACTAAGGGGACCTGAAAACAAGAAATAATCACAAGTAGGGAGCCTGGAGCACCCTGCCAGTGTCTGGCTCAGAGACAGTCATGAGAGGCAGTTGTAGAGAGGAAGAATGTAGGACTGTAATCCACTGAGAAGTATAAGAAGTAAGGATCCTGGGCTGTGGAGAGTGAGAAGGTTAGTGGCCCCCATTTCTGCAACTAGAAGCATACCCCGTCGCCTGTGGATTACTGTGGAGACCAAGAGCTCTGAAATTGTTCCACAGATTTCTTGGCTCTCCAGCTGCCTCACTGCCACACGTAGTATGCTGTGGGATATGACTGATATCTCTGAGCCCCGGTCCAGAAGATTGCTTGATTTCCAGATTCCTCCATCTTGCATGAAGGTTTGCTGTTGGGTAGAGTCTGAAAGCACTGAGACTGACAGGTGCAGCACCCAGTTCTCTTGGTTCTCCACCTCCAACACGGAAATAAGCTGTTTGCCTCCCTCACTCTCCAACACACTTGAGAGAAACCCTGGGTACAAGGACTGGGGTGCCTCTGGAGTGAGTGGGAGCCTGTCCAACTCATAGGCCACAAAGCTCATTGGAGTCACCAGGAGCTCCTGCTATGCAAAGAAAGGAAGCATATAAAACACATGCAGCTCTGACACTGACAACATACTCCTGACTACATCGCCCTCAGAGAACATACAGCACCAACCTAGACAATGGAAATAGGAAATACAAGAGAAGCCAACTATGACTCCTTACTTACCCCATAGACCTAGAAAATTTCACTATTAGTATTGCTTTTACTTTAGTTTTAAATGGCTTTATATTTTTTATTCCTCTTAACTTTATTTAATTTTACTTACATATTTTTTATTATTTGTAATAGCAGTCTTGTATCTCTTGCTCTTCTCTCTTTTTTGTTCACATTTTTTTTCTTTTCATTTTTTTCATTTGACTTGCTGCTCCTTTCCCCTTCTCTGTCTCTTCCTTTATTTCATTCTTTATTTATTACTTCTACCTTTATTAATTTTAACTTCATCATTTACATTATTTTTAGCACTTTCTATCCTAAGATTATTGTTGGTATTCTTTAATTGATTTTTATTATATTTCTATATCTGATTGGTTTGTGATGTTGCTGTTATGGCAGTTTGCTTTCTCATATCTGAGACCTAATGAGATGGCTACTCACTAAGATGACCCCCATATAAAACCAGAAGAAATATCTATCCCAGTGGGTGCACAAATTCCAACAGGTTCCTCCAAAAGTTCATAACTTTTCAATACAGAAATTGATAAAATATCAAAGAATTTAAAAATCTAGTTTTTAAAATGATCAATGACATAAGAAAGGATTGGAATGAATGAGGTAAATTTGTGAATTCAAGACTTGGATGAGAACTTCAACAATCTGGATGCAAGATTCAACAACTTAGACAAGAAATTCAGTAAAGAGAGTTTATGGGAAAAAACAAACAGAAATCTTGGAAATGAAGAGCTCAACAAATAAAATTTAAAAATTCAATGGAAAGCATCACTAAGAGACTAGACCACACAGAAGAAAAAAAATAACAATGATTTAAAACAAGGTAGAGGAATTATTACATTCAGATAGCAACGAAGGGGAAAAAAAGCAATTATAACTACAACATTCAAGAGCTCTGGGACACAATTAAAAGACCAAAGCTACAAATATATGGTGCACAAGAGAAAACCAAGATACAGACTAAAGGCATAGAAAACCTATTCAATGAAATAATAGCAGAAAATTTCCCAAAGAAAGAAATGTACATCCAAGCATAGGAGGCATTTACAATCCTAAACAGACATGACCAGAAAGTAATCTCTATATTATTGTCAAAATGCCAAGAGTACAGAACAAAGAAAGAATACTGAAAGCAACAAGACAGCAGTGCCAAGTTACTTACAAGCACAAACCTATCAGAACAACATGAGACTTCTCAGCAGAAACTCTAATGTCCAGGAAGAGCACTGACTTGATGTATTTCAAACCTTGAAACAAAACAAGTGCTAACCAAGATAACTACATCCAGAAAAGTTACTTAAAATTGAAGAAGTAAAGACCTTCCACGATAAGAATAAACTACAGCAATTCATGACCATTAAGTTAGCACTGGAGAACAAATGTAAAGGGATACCATGTGCAGAAAAGAAAGATATATGCAATCTCAAGAGCTCAGTAAAGACTAACTCTCACTGGTAAGACAGATAAACAAATGCAAATTAGGAGAAAAATGAAACATTATTAACTCAGTAAATCAGCAAACCTCTAAGATGAAAAGAGAGAAATTAGTACATACCATTCAATAATAACACCAAATATAAATAGTCTTGATTCTCCAATTAAACAGACTGTTATTGTTAGGTGCCATCGAGTCAGTATCTGACTCATAGCGATCCTCATAGGGTTTTCAATGGCTGACTGTTTCGGGATTGCCTTGGGAGTGGATTGCCAGGCCCTTCTCCCATTTTTGCAGTGCTGAGAATTGAACTTGGGACCTCAGAGACTGCAGCGCAGCGCTCTACCAACTGAGCTAAATCCCAGCCCTCAATTAAACAGACTAGCTGACTGAATTTTAAAAAATAACATCCAACTGTTTAGTCTCTATAAGAAATTCACCTCAGTGTCAAAGTCACACAAACTAAAAGTGGCATGATGGAAAATTATATTCCAAGTAAACAGAATCTGGAAGTAAGCAGGAATAGCTATACCAATACCTGACAAAGAAGATGTAAAACCAAAATTAGTCAGAAGGGATAAAGTCACTACTTATTAATAGAGAACAATTCATCAAGAAGATATTAAAATTGCGAATTATGCAATGAACACTGGTGCACCCAACCTTGTAAAACAAATACCACTGGATATGAAAGAATAAATAGGTCCAGATACAATAATAGTGGATGACTTCAATACCCCATTCTCATCAACAGATAAATCATCCAGACAATAAAATCAACAAAGAAACTTCAGAGGTAAACTGCATCACATAGCAAAAGAACTTAACAGAAATCTACAAAATATTCCATCTAACAGCTGTGAAACACACAGCTACTTCTTCTCAGCAGCCAATGGGACTTTCTATAAAACATTACATTGTAGGCCATAAAGCAAATCTTAACAAATACCAAAGAAAAAAGAAAAAAAAAAGAAAAATATATTTTTTTACTTTATCAGATTATAATGGAATAACACTATAAATCAATTGCAAGAGAAACTATAAAACACACATGAAGATTGAATGATATACTCTTGAATAATCAATGGGTCACTGAAGAAATGAGGAAATTTTAGAAGTTCCTAGAATGAAATAGAAATGAAAACACTGCTTATCAGAACATTTGAGATACGGTGAAGGTAGTTCTAAGTAGGAAATTTACAGCTATAAGTGCCTACATTAAAAAATCAGAAAGATCACACATAATGCATAATGATGCATCTTAAGGTATTAGAAAAACAACAAATCACATCCAAAATTAATAGATAGAAAGTAGTAATAAAGACCAGGGAATAAATTAATGTAACGGAGACTGAAAAAAACAATATAAAGGATCAAAAAAACAAAGAGTTGGTTCTTTGAAAAGATAAACAAAATTAATAAACCCTTAGCCAAACTAACTAGAAGGGAAGGCC